>MU390295.1:0-191436 GCA_022578715.1 Nemania sp. FL0916
AACGTTATAAAACGTTAAATTAAAATATTTAATTTATAATAAAAAATTATTAATTATTATTAAAATATTAAAAAAATAAAAACTATTTATAAAAAAAACAATAGAACTATTTAAGATTTATTCTAATTATAAAAATTTAATTATATTTATAATTATAAAAAACTTTAATAAACGGTATAAAAACTAGTTGATTTTTTTTACGAAATTTAATTTTAAAATATATTATATTAAAAAAAAAAATAATATTTAAATAAATATTTTTAATCGACGAAAATAAAAAAGATTTAAAGTTTTTAAACGAAGTATTTAAATATTATACTTTTAAAAAAATAAAAGTTTACGTATACGAATTATTTTTAAAAATCTTTCGAAAGTTTAATTATAATAGTTATAATAAGTTTACAACTTTTAAAAACTAGTAGAACTACGTAAATAAAAAAAGTTAAAAATAGACAAACTAGTTTATAAAAAAAAGATCTACTTATTTAAAACCTTACGAAAAAAATTTGTTAAAAAATTTTACGAATATTTTTTATATAAATATTAAAAAATAATTAAAATAATTAAACGTTTATAAAAAAAATACGATTTCCCCAGATTATAAAAAATTATAAAAAAAATAATAAACATTTGTAATATTTATAATAAAATTAAAATTGTTCGATATAAACTTTACGAGTTTTTATAACTAATATAAATATTTAATAAAATATAATATATTATTATTTAAAATTTTATTATTATATTCCTATTATTAACCGACCCGGTTATAAAAATATAATATAATAAAATATAGGTTATTATAAACTAATTTACGAAATATAATTATTTTTTACTTTTTAAAAGCGATATTATTATTAAATAACTAATATACGTTTTTATTCGTTAATATTTAAATAAATATAAACTATTTAAACGGATTATTTTTAATTAGGACATTTTTTTTACGTCCAAATTTAATATAAGTTTTTTTAAAAAAATTAATATAAAATTTAAATTTTTAACCGTTTATTATTTTTAAATAAATAAACAAATAAAAAAGTTAAATTAAACATTTAAATAATATTTTTAAAATTATATTAATTATAAATAAAATAATTAATACGAACTTTTATTTATAACTTAATTAATTTATAATATATTTATAAATAAAAATATAAATATATTGTTTTATAAAATAGTTTATAAATATTAAACAAATATAGACCGATAAGAAAAATTTCGAACTAAAACTTTTATTATTAAAATAATCGTTTTAAAAACTAAAATACTTGTTATAAAAATTAAAATAATATAAACTAAATTATAAACCATATTTTAATTTATTTAGTAACGTATGTTAGAATATTATAATAAAAAAAAAATTAAAAAATTAATTTTAATAAAAAAAAATAAAATTTATTTGTTCCGATAAAAACAAAATTTAAATATTAATATTTTTTAAATTAAAACGAAACAATTAAATAATAAATTAAACTTTAAAAAACTTAGACTTTTTAAAATTAAAAAAATTGTTTTATTAACTAATTATAAACTATTATTATTAAAAATAATACGAATTTACTTTGTTTTTTATATTTCTTTATTTAAACCCGCGTTAAAAAATATATTATTAGAAATATAATTTAAAATTAAACTTAATTAAAACATTTATAAAATTAAAAAAATTTTAAACTTTTGTTAAAATAATAACAAATTTAAATATTTTGTTAAATAAAAAAGATATTTATATATTAATAATATTTAAAAATTTAAAAAATATTTAAAAATTATTATAACGTTAATAAATTAGTTTTATTAGTAATATTTTAACTAATTAAAACCGAAAACACGGGGTTATTTAGTTAAATATTTCTAAAAACAGACTAATTAAAAAAATTAGTTTATAAAATAAAAAAAAACTACGTTTATTTAATAATTATTTTTTTTTGTTTTTTTTTTAAACGTTTTAATTTATTTAACTTAGTTAACAAGTTAATATTTTTTTATATTATTTTAATTTTCCGAATATATAAATAGTTTTTTTAATTACGTAATTTTATTAACGTGGATAATATTTCGTTAACTTTTTATTAAGTTTAAAAAAAACACGCCTCGGTAGTATTTTTTTTTTTTTAATCTAATAATATTCCGATTAAATATTAATTAAAAACGAAAAAAAAGTTTTATAATTTTAATAAAATAAACTTAATACGGTATATTTTTTATATTTTTTAACGCTTTTTATTATAACGTAACGAAAGTTTTTTAAAATATAATAGTAATATTAAACGATTTTAAAACTAAATTTATTAAAAACGTTTATTAAATCGTAATAATAAAATATAAACTTTTTAAAAATTACGCGAATTTTATAAATATAATTAAATATAATAATTAATTAATAAAAAAAAAAAAAATATAAAAGTAATATAAAAAAAAGATATTAACTTTTTATTATTAAAAATAATAATTATAAAAAAAAAAGAAAAATATTACGAAGATTTTAAAAAAAACAAAAAAACTTTATTATTTTATTTTTTATTATTTTATTATTTTATTTAATATATAATACGAATAAATAAATATATTAAAATTAAAAAATTATAATTAAAATATTTATTAATTATAATTAAGTAAAAATACTAATTAATTAAAATATTTATTAATTAATATTAATTAATTAAAAAAAATATTTATATTAATTATTAATTATTATTAATTAAAATTAAACTTTATAAAAAAAAAATATTTATATAATTTTATAAATTACTTTATATTTAATTATTCGTTTTTATTTTTTAATTATTAACTTAACTTTATTTTTTTATTAAATAATATATTCTTTACTTAGAATCAATTGTTTTTATTATATAATAACGGGGAGTACTCTGAAAACTTCCCAACGGACACCTACTAAAGATCTTATTATTACTTACAAATCAAAACCCCGTGCGTACTCCTATATTGCTGTATAGGAGGTCCGTTACACGAAGTCTTCAAGACGTATATTCCATATATGAATAAACCAGCCTTGCTGATCCAGAGACTTGAATAGCAGATAGAGAAGCCCGAAATATAAGGCCTAATTATAGCATGTCAAGATTCTAGCTGATTGTGAAAAGATGGACCATTCTGAATGCAAAAGATATACCAATGCAATAAGGCCAAGGACTAGTTACGCAGTGCTCAGTGATTAACATTACATCAGGATCGCTATATAACTCACTGTCGGCGAAAGTAAATTTTTTCATTCGAAGTCGTCCATAGCCCCGCAGTAGAACTAATATCGATATCAGAATAATGGCTACAATAATCACCGTGCGCACAAGACTATTCTGATTTGGTGGGTTGTCAAGGTCGGGTGTAACACCAGGAGGCGGTTGACCAGCGGAATCGTCAGAAGAATTGCCGCCGTCACTACCAATATTCTCGTTGATAGGGGCCATGGTAATGATATGGAGTAGATGATTAAATATGGGTGCCGAAACTAGTTAATCCTGTTGCTCGATAAAGAAAAAGGCATAAAATCAAGTCAGGTGTGTGGCCTTGTCAGCAGCCGAGATTGGTTTTAAAGCGAACATGAACCAAATAAGATTCATTCTACCCCCCTTTTAAAATCGCCGAGCTCCTCCACTTTTTTAATCCCCGGAAACATCACGGCACTATAAGGTTCATGGTCAAGCAAATAGTAAATTATTGCCATGAAATAAGGGTAGTAATGTGATCGACGTTTTCAGGTCGGAAGGCAAAGGTGCTATTGCTACGTGGGGGTGTTCAGGTGACGTAGCCAGCCTACGGAGACAACATTTCCCAAGGCGTTTATCATGGTAGCCCGGTGCGCAGTATATATCCAGAATGGGACAGCGACAGTAAAGAGTCAAGAACAAAGTTGAATGAAGGCAGAAGAAAGCCCAGGTAATTTTAAGGAGAGCACAAAACAGCCGTATCCCCACGATCAGTTAGCCAACACCTTGCAGAGCGCTGGAAGTCTTCGGTCACATTTTAAAATCGATCCCTCATAGAGCCCTATTGTCACGTTACCTATATAAGAGAATGCAAACGGTCAAGCGTCCGACTTGGCAACGAACGTTCTACTTCTGGTAGTGTAGTAGTATAGTGTTTCATTGTTGTACCATCACACCTACTATTTACTTGGCGGTGAGAATCCCAACAAGTACAAGGCACAATATGCCTTGCCTGTGCTTTTTTAAGCGGTCCGGTAACTAAGCATCAAGAAGACAATGCGAGTCGTGGACGTGCGCGGCCAATTAGATTACCAATCACCTTCCACCGGCCAATGGTCTAGCTGTATCATGGGACTATTACTAGGTCCTCTAGTACTCCGGTATCGACATATCATTTCTTCGCAGGGACGGTAGCTCTGCTTAATACAAGGGAGAGATTTTCGTGTATGCTGAGACGGTGCATGCGAATTAATATAGCATGCCATCTGCTTTAATGGCTTCTACAATAGGTGTGTTAATTTCTATTACAGAACTATCATAAATTCTAGCACATTTTTTCGGATCGCAAAACCAAAGTAGTTTCTATCGTTGACCGCAGTTCAAGTATTTAGTTTAAGCCATGATTCAGTGAAAAAAAAAACGTCTGATGATATAACTATTTATTCAATTTTATTGCGGTTTCCAGTTTGTGCTATCAGCTGTATGAAATCTTGTGTTAGGTAACAAACAATTTGGCGTGACCCGGCAGTCTCTGTGCAGGGCTCTTACTTATTTGTGCTACTGCTTCGTCGTACCTTCCCAATACTTAGCAGAACGATCTATTTGAAGCTTCCACTATTAAACTCTGCCTTACAAGCCTGCACTGAACCCTCTGTAGCGAACCATTTAGAGGCTCCGTTTGAAACTACCTAGTAGGTACCGAGCAAACCTTTAAGCAAAGCAGGTGCGTTGCAAAATTTTCAAGTGGAGAATAAACAGTCATTATAAACTCATTACGGTAGGTATTCTAACGCGTCGAGAAGCCTTTGATCATTTCTGATTCCTGGCTTCATGGACAGAGAATTCTGGACTGACACATCATCGCCAGATTTAAGACCCGAGACTTCAACATAATGACAGGTGTCAGCGGCTCTGGCCCGGCAAGCGGCTCTGGGTCAGACGCACCGCACCCGCTTCCAGCTGAATGGAGCCGCCTTGCATTGGCTCTTGACAGCATCGAGAGCAAAGGCGACTTCGCAACGACGAAGCGATACCAATTGGCGCCCACCCCCATCCTTCAGGTTGACGATGAGATTTTTTCTTTGCCCTTGAATGACCGCGATGCTAAGACGATCAAAGAGCTCTGCCAACAAGCCCCGTTTGGGAAGGGCAACCAGACTGTCGTGGATCCGGAAATTCGCCAGACCTGGGAGCTTGGCGCTGATCGCTTTCGACTCACCAATCCCGCTTGGCCTGCCTTCTTTGAGGGACTATTGCTAAATGTCTGTCAAAATTTGGGCATCACAGGAAATGTTAATGCCTCGCTTCATAAGCTCCTGCTGTATGAGCAAGGCTCATTTTTCAAGGCCCATAAAGACTCGCAAAAGGCAGAAGGAATGGTAGCCACTCTGGCGATCTGCTTACCATCAAAGCACGAGGGGGGTGATGTTCATCTCTGTCACGCTGGCCAACATCGGACCTTCAATACAAGCGATTCATCCCTCTTTGATACCACAGCACTGGCTTGGTTTTCCGACGTCACCCACGAGGTGGAAGAGGTTACCTCGGGCCATCGCTTGGTTCTGACATACAATATCATACACAAGTCTAAGCCCAATCTGTCCGCGAATACTTTCCACGAGCAACTTGATACTATTTCCGCGGCTTTGGCTCAATGCCGCCTGCATGGCACCGGACCCGACTTTGATGAGAAGATCTATCCTCTAGATCATAAGTACTCGCGAGCGGGGCTATCATTACATCACTTGAAAGGTCGCGATCTCGCTGTTTGTGAGAGTTTGCAGTCGTTATGTTCACAGCATGAGTATTATCTCCTCCTCGCTCACATAACAAGGAAGAAATCCGTGGAGAATCCTGAGATCTATTGTAAGGATCCTGTAAGGATCGAACACTATTACGAGCTTCTAAATGCACCGAATGGAGATGCATTAGCGAAGAACATCGAATTTTCGGTTGGTCAGCTTCTCCGGGACCCTTATGGCGATGATAGGGTTGAGGATAACTTCGAAGAATCTGAGCATCTTGGTAACGAAGAGTCACCTGAAATCTTCACGTACAATGATACAGTAAGCTAGATTAGCCTCATATCCGCATAGATTATACATCCTACTGATCTCCTTATGCGATAGGCCGTCGTCATATGCCCCAAGATGCGTCTTCAATCGTTTCTCCATCTCCGGGGATACGTAGATGTTTCGAACATAGTTACGATGGCCATGCAAGACATTAACGAGAATCCCAGCACCGCGTGTGCCGAAGTTCTATAGATGTACTGAAAAGTATAGTCGAATGCTATTACGGACGCAGCCAACCCGATGGCTTTTACGCAAGGATGATTGAGTGGGCTTGGAATCACAGCTGCGAGAGTTTATACGCCAAATCTATCCGATCGTCAATGGCATATACAGATGGCCATGATGGCATGGCGGCCGTAGTGAAGATCGCTCACGACGATATTGCCAAGTCAGAAAAGTCGACTGCTGTGGAGTGGGATAATTAGTACGCAAGCCATACCTACATTTCTTCCCGTTGTCTCTAATTAACACCTGATAGCTTTGGCACTGCAATTGATGGCATGGAAAATCTGAGATGCCTCACAGAGAGCCTCGCTGTGGCCGAGAGTGCGGTCCTGGATAGTCTCAAGCCAAGCTTCCGAAGATGGAAAAGTGCAAAAGAACGATTGATGTTCGAGTCGGTTGAACATTTAGATATAAAGCACGAAAGTTTTATTCTGTCGAAATTGAGAAACTCGTCGAAGTGCGACGCCGAGGAAATTAGCTAGTATGTGGCTCTTCTTGGATTGTATGCTCGTGTCACCCACTAATTACGATATAGTCTTATGCTAGGTCTCAGAGCACGAGGTGAAAAGCGCCTGATTATAAGCCTAGTGAAGAAACTGCTGGGAGACACGTCAGCAGCATCACAGAGTCATGCCTCAGAGACCGCTAACAAAGTATTGGAGAGCATAGCGGAGAAGATAGCGTTGAAACCTGCAAAGCTTGCGGGCGGATATAGTCTCTCCGGCAGTCAAGTGGAAGATTTTTGCAGCCTCCTCAAGAAGTTATTGGCACACGGTCTCGAAACTGGAGTCAGCCAGTTGCTGGATCTCTCATGGGAGAATATCAATGCTTGCGACAGAGACGGAACGTTAATTTCGCCAAAAGGGGACACGAGAGCGATCCTAGAATTTATAGATCGCCTTTGCTGTTTACTACGAGACTACAAAGTCCTCCATCTCGATTCAATGCGACGGCTCTTCACGCTCATGATCTCTCGATATAAGCATTCCACGGCGCCTCCGTATCCCCAAAAGCTACCAGGACTATCCTATTGTGACAGAGCGAGTGGCTTAGCCACGCCGGTCAGCCACGAAGTGGCTGATGAGACCTACAAAACTGCTAGCTTGCAGAGATTTTCTAGACCTAGATTCTTCACCTTCAGTACTTTTAGTTTACCTACAATACAGCTGGCTGTTTCCAACCTTCAAGATAGGGCCTTTGGCCCTATCTACCTCTTTTTCAAGCTTCGTATGCGATGTATAGCATGGGATCTGCTTTATTGGTGTCCTCGGTGAGGCTCGCTGCTATGTCGACCTTTGATTACCTCTGGCTAGCTAGTCCTTTGGTAGGGGTTTGAGACACAATTACGAAGACGTGGTTCGCCAAGGTTCGAGACTTCAGCCTTTGGCCGGACCACAAAGCATCACGAAGACGAAGACCAATCATGACGACCAATCGAAGACTTACGCAGCAGAAGACCTAATCAACAGGTTCCTCGAAGTTCCTACGAGCCAGACCTAATATTGTTTTGTATACGAAGACCTTCATGGCTACAGACTAGCGACTAGAGAGGCGATCGCTCCACGTCAAATTATCTACGCTAGCGAAGCTTTCAGCGGTTAAGTTATTCCGCAGTTAGGTATATTGCCACACAGATTGTATGGAGCAGTACCGCAGCATTGAATACCCTTGCCTGCGTTCCATTTACCTCGCCTGTCGTGATCGAAGGCCAAGACCAGGGAGGCGAAGGTATTCCGCGAATCGACAAGCTGCTATACAGATTGTATGGCCCATCGTCACAATCATGAATGCTCCCGCTCCTGTTTCGTACATCTTGCTTGCCGCTGTTACCGAAGGACAAGACCTTGGCTCCAAGGGAGGCGGAGCTATCCTACAGCTAGACAGCTTATCACCCAGATTGTATGGACTATTGTCGCAAGCCTAAATTCTTCCGCTCTTACTTCGTACGCCTTGCCTGTTGCTACTACAGTTGCTGCCGCTGCTGCCGAAGACCTTTGGGCCCATGGGCTACACACCCGAATCAACAAGACCCCAGCCTTCGAAGTACCTGCCAGCCAGATCCAGTGGCGTTTTCTATACAAACCTTCTCGTGGCTACCTGGCCAAGCGAGCCACTTTTCCAAGCCCCGTCAAGGGAGGTCGTCGCTCCAAGTCGAAGAGCGAGACTTCCAGACGGTCAAACCATTCAGCAGCTGGGCGTATTGCCCTACAGATTGTATGGAGTATTGTCGCAAGCTTGAATACCCCTACCAATGCTCCATCCAATACGCCTACAGCTGCCACCGAAGGCCCTTTCGACCTGAAGACCACCCTATAGACCACATGCCACGCAGGTGGCTTACGACCACCCCACTATTCGTTACTTTATTTGACCGGTTGTTTCGACCTACCTATCGACCATATTGTTTTTGAAGATCAAGAAGATGTACTGCTACATACGAGATACTACGACCAGCACAGAGTTTACATGCATTTGGAAGTATCGAGAGCTTTGAAGTACCGTCCGTCCCACCAAAAGAAGAAAAGAGTGAGGAGGAGGACTTGCGGAGACAGAATACTGGGTGCGAAGAGACCTAGACAGAGTTGTATATGTTGTTATATGGTACTACGTCCGATTGGATTCAGAGGGATCCGTTGATTCGTGCTCGACCCGATCGAGAGAGCAAGGGAGGACTATTTGGAGTGATCTAGAGCCCAGAGTGTGGCTTCTGGAGCCTATAGCGAGGCCTTTGGAGCCAGAGCGTGGCTATTGTGGCCTTCGTGGCCTAGTGGTTTGCCAGTCTTTTTTTTCTAGACCGTGGGGTCTAGAGGGCTACGGTTCGAGACCAGGTTGTTGTTGTTTTGGTTGTTTTAGTTGTGGTTGTTCTGGTTGTACTGTTATTGTTGTTCTGGTTGTTCTAGTTGTTCTGGTTGTTGGTTGTTTTGTTTGGTTATTCGAAGCCTTCGGGGACGAACCCTTCGAATAAGGGAGGTATGTGACAGAGCGAGTGGCTTAGCCACGCCGGTCAGCCACGAAGTGGCTGATGAGACCTACAAAACTGCTAGCTTGCAGAGATTTTCTAGACCTAGATTCTTCACCTATAGTACTTTCTGACCTACAATACAGCTGGCTGTTTCACAACCTTCAAGATAGGGCCTTTTGGCCCTATCTACCTCTCTTTTTCAGGCTTCATATGCGATGTATAGCATGGGATCTGCTTTACTATGAACCGAGAAACCAACAGGGAGAATACGAGGGGTTGGGAAAACCTACGGGACTTGATGATTTCTTACGAGCAGCAGATGTATCAGAATGCGAATTTCCTATTGAGAGACAAACATCGACGACGATGCTTCATATAGCATATCAACTTCCAAAGACCATGTTCAAAATTGAGCAAGATAAACGCAAAGGCACGGTTAAAATTTTCAAGATCCCCGGGGCAGAATTTGAACATGATCTTCGGATCTACAAGAAAAAGGTTGCTGAATTTGAGAAGGGCTTCGAGATGTTACGAAATGAGTATATGAAAGAGCTCCTAGGAGATGCGGTCTATCGCGAACTAGTCCTGTTAGAGACAGTCAAGCATTCCAAAGCTGCGGACGAGCTCACTGCTAGTGTCGTAGCGGGAACTAAGAGACCGGCTGACGATACCTTGTAAAGCCCGACGACTACGACGACTACGAAGGCTCGACATGACTGATTTGCTCATAGCTGTACGACGAACAGAGGGATTGAGTTCCTATCGAAAGGCAGCGCTGCTGGGGCCTGCAAAAGACGAGATATAAAAAGGAGGGAAAAAATTGAGAGGACGAGAAGATTCTTTAGCTAAATTCAGCAACAAGTCCAGGTCATTAGTAATTGATACTTCGTTTCTATAGGATCTACCAGCTGGCAGAAGGAAATGTGCTACCCGCATCCTGTTGCCTCACCGTGCTACAACTGTTGCTTTCGAAAGAGTGATCTTCCTACTGTTTCTTCGGGTTCGGTGGAACCTATGCCAACCCCCGCATGACCAACCATCATTCCATGAGGAGGGATTGGCAAAAGATATTGGCTAGACCGTTTACTCGGTATTTGTGATACCCCTTAAACACGATTTATGCGTAGAGGCGCGTGTAGACCACGCGAAACAGGTGATACGGCCAAAGCTTACTTTGGAGCCCGACAGTGTAGAGCAATTTCGAAAAGATCACGTAGTGTGCACCCCTTTTGAAAAAAGCACCACAGTGTTGTTCAAGCACCAGGTCGTGAGTGATTATAGCGAGGGGCGGCTTCGGTCAGTCACTTCGCCGAAAGGGACCGTTAAGTTTAGATGATGACTCGGTATATTTGCCCCTTTTCTGTGAAGAAGGCACGGGAACTGTAGTCGGAGCAGCGTTCTCGAACGGTCTCAGTGGGATGTCACAAGCCCCTCCTAGTACGATCAGTCGTCGTCGTCAAACATTGCATGTTCGAAGAACGTACATGTATGTTTCATCTCCACATCGCCATCGGCGTTTCCTCCTCCCTTCTTCTTCTCCTTCTCGTCTTCATTCTCTTCCTCTTCCTCTTCCTTTACCGTGGCCGTCTTGCTGGTGCTGTTCTTACTCTCCTTGACGGTTTTCTTGTCAGCTTTCCTGGGCCTGGCATTTCTCGCCCTTCTCTTTGCCGCTAGGGTCTCTGCCCACTCAGCCGATACCTTGATGTTAGCCATTCTCATTCTCCTGTCCTCATTGTCTTCGAGGCGCTGCTCGGTATGGCATGTCCAGTCGATCTTGTCGATTTCTACCTGGATCCATTTCATTGTCTCGTTCGCGGCTCGGATGAAGTTGTCGAGCTCTGCCAGGGATGGTCTGTAGCCTTTTTCGCCTAGGCGCTCGCGTTCTAGGAAGATTGCGTACCAGTCTGGTGCAATTTGTCTAACGCTAGGTGCCATGCTGAGCACTGTACTTAACACGTGACTATATGACGGAGACACAGATCAGAAATGAGAGCTCGACCGTTGGCTTTGGTGGTGCTGTTCAGTCTGTTAGTCTTTGTCGAATGATTGGGATACAGGACAGCAATATGGCGGGTGACGGGATAAAGCCGGAGCGGTCGAGTTTGGATGATATTGTCCTCTGATTCATATTGATTATAGATGGCCATGGCTTTATGTACGCAAAACTCTCGGTAAACACAGCCCAAGGGATCTCCACCTGTTGTTACACGTCTGCGAGTTTGACACTTCGGTATTCCCTTGCCCAACCCTTCGGTGTGCTTTATGTGCGGACACGTCTGCTGTACGACCTCGGCCTCAACCGTGTGATACCGTATTTGTGCAGTCGCTGACGTTGATCTGAACCATGGAAATTCAACCGAGTGTCCGAGAACCACGTGAGGTATTAGAATTTGAGAACTTGCTTGTTGGCCACGTACGTCGCCGATACCAGATCATCTGTAGCATCTGTGCAAGCGTGACTTCAGATTTTAATAGTGGCAACTCGTATGCCAATACTCGTCCATGATCGAGCGTGACCGTGGTTTGATTGCCTGATGCATTTCTATGTTGCCTAAGTGCTCGCTGATGGGCAAAAAGGGGCAGAATTATCATCCACATACTGGTCCAGATCATTGCTCCTCTAATTATACTTTAGTAACAATAAGAAGCTGTAATTGGTAAGATGTGATCCGAACTGCCACTACCAATGAATATATACCACTCATGGCTGGACAGTCCGGGTGCACAAGTTCTCATTCGTCATGTTTGTTTACGTGCCAGAACCTGTCCTCTGTGACATAATCAAAATGTGACAGTTGTTGTTCCAAAATTGCCCTCATGACCCTTGAGTATGACCTGATTACCATACGATGCATTGAGAGCAGGGAAAAGTTTGCTCCCTGGAAAGCCATTCTAGATGAACAAACGGCGTATTCTTCTAAACCTGCGAAGTTCTTAGTGTGGTTTAGTTGCGGTGCGGTGTGGAGTTAATCTAAGTATGGATAAACGGCTTATCTCGAATTCGGCTCGCACATTGGCGATCGATAATCCTCAAGACAGGCCCTGAGCCCTTTGTGTATTTCTTATCCATCGGGAAGATACTTATAGATGAATTCGTTTTATAATTCTCTATCGTTCATCAAGCGAGATGTTGATACTCCTGAGGAATCACAGCATTAATTGCCGATAATTCATGGGCAGGTATACTCTTAGAAAAAACCTTGATGTGTTGTTGACTTACTCAGTTATACAAATGGTCTCCTGAGGCGATTTGTATTCGCATCTTGACTTTGCCCAAAGAGGCAGGCCAGTTAAGCTTTCAGAGCTCCAGGCTAGCGTCCTGGAGCTGAATCCACTGGAGCTTGGTGCGTATGTGCCCAGCTGCCTTTCCGTGCCACAGGGCCGGCGGCGGGGCTAACGCCGTATAAGTGTCTACTTACGTACCGGGTAGGTAGGTACTGTACTCCGTCGTCGTGAATGATGATATTGTGTACCTACTCTGTACACATGTGCAAGGTTGTCTGGACAAGGCGACCGTCTGTTAAGCACAGTTATCTCGATTTCTCTCTAGCGGTTCCGCGTCGCTGGTTAGCTTGCATGTATGTATGTACTGTACCTGCCTCTTATCTGCTATCTACTAGCATAGGCACTGTACCGTATTACAGCACAAAATGAGCCCAATTACCCAATCACCCTGTCCCTCGGCCCTGTCCTTACGGAAACTTTCACTTACACTTAGTACTTACTAGCACTAGGCCACGGCATGGCGGAGGCAGAAGCTTGCCGTTTGATAAGCATTTCCAATCCGACGACGCTCGTCTTGGCCCGCAACGCTAGATAATGGTACGAATTCCGGTACGAGGACCTACGCAAACCAGAACAGACCAGAACGCTTCATGATAACTGAGTAATTATTATTCGGATCAACCGCTTCACAATCTTACTGCATTAGTCCCAGCAGACCCCAGCTTTTGGATTCGTCCCCACTAATCGACCTTCCAGAAATGTACGAAGAGGCGAGAGAGCTGGAGGTGGGCGATGCAGCATCCCTGCAGGCCAACGGCTTGGATGAACCGATGATGACGGAGCTGTGGATATATTGAACTGCTCATTGCGCCTAGACCGGTACCTAGACCAAGCTACGTCCCTGGCGAATGGACAAAACGGGATCCGGACGGCGGGGGACGAGAGCTTCCAATCTGCGCAAGGCCAATGAGAGCTGCAGAGGCCATGCAGAGGCCGTGCCGATCCAGCGGTGTGGCAGGGATAGCCAGCCACTTGGAAAGCAGCCATGCAGAGATCGCGTCGTAGCACGCGATGAGCACGCCGAGGCAGAGGCATGGCAGTAGCTCTAGCGGTGCCTACTTAGCATGGGCCGGGATGGAGAGCAGGATGGAGGGGATGGAGAGGCAGGAAAAGAACCGTGGATACTGAGTACTTCCGAGAGGTACTCCGAGCTCTTTGTTGATCAATTGGCCAATCCTAGCCAGGCCAGGCCGGATACAAGTAGCTCGAGGGCGCCTCTCTTCTCCCGCCGTTTCTGAGTTTCTGAGTTTCTGGGATCACCCTCGTCTACGGTCCTTCTCTGCAGACTCTCCTCTGTTCGTCATTGTCTTGTCTGCACCGACGAAGTTTGTGTGTCGACCCGACCGTCATCATGGTTGGCGCCACGGTCTTTTCGGCCGCCCTCGTTGCGGCTGCCCACGTCGTCATTGCCGGCCCTGTTGCTCGCTCCGGCTACAGCGTAAAGGATGTGCACAATGTCCCCCGCGGCTGGTCCAAGGTCGCGAGAGCGCCAGCCGACCAGGTCATGCATATCCAGATCGGCCTCAAGCAGAATAACTTTGCCGAGCTAGAGAAGCAGCTGTACGAAGGTGTGTGGTCATCTGTCCCGCTGCTCGCTCCCGTTGCGCCCAGAGCTCGAATTGGGAGCCGCGCGCACAGCAGCAGACGCCGAACCACTTCAATTGGCTAATGCAGACGCTAGTTTCGGATCCCGCTCATCCCAAATACGGCCAGCATCTGTCGGTCGATGATGTTGAGGAGCTTGTGAAGCCAACGAAGCAGACCTCAGATCTTGTTCACGCGTGGCTCGGCGACAACGGCATTGTGCCTACGTCGTACAGTGCCGCCAAGGACTGGATTACTGTCGCCCTGCCAATTAGCGACATTGAGCGGCTCCTTGACACTGAGTATCACATCTTCGAACACGCGGATGGCTCCAAGGTCGCGCGTGCCCCGTCGTGGTCTCTGCCGAGCCATCTCCACACTCACATTGACACCATCCAACCCACCAACTCATTCTTCCGTGCTCGTCGCCAAGCCTCCGACGCTCTTGTGGACACGGGCATCCTGCCCGACATCAGTCTCAAACACTACCCAACAGATCCTGAGATCGGCGCGGTCTGCAACACCAGCTCAGTGACGCCGCAGTGCTTTGAGACCCTCTACAAGACCAAGGGCTACAAGGTATGTATTGCACTGCCCCGCCTCGAATGATCGTAATATTGACGAAACGGAAATAGCCTCGCGCGACTGATGAGAACAAAGTCGCTTTCACGAATTACCTGGGGGAGCATCCCATCCGCACCGATGGAGAGCTGTTCCTGAAGAAGTACCGGCCTCAAGCCGTCTCGGTTGCCGAGAAATTCCCTCAGTTGACCCTTGCTGGCGGCCCTGGCGACCAGCCTCTGTCCGCCGCAGACGTAGAGGCGGGTACGAGCGAGGAGGCCAATTTGGACTTCCAAGCTATCACCGGCACCAATTGGGAAACTCCCATCATCAGTTACTCGACTGGTGGCTCGCCCCCTTTCAAGCCGTCGGTCAGCACACCTGACAATACGAATGAGCCTTATCTGGTTTGGGTCAACTGGCTCCTTGCGCAGAAGACAATTCCCCAGGTCATTTCTACTTCTTACTCCGACGACGAGCAGACCGTACCCGAATCTTATGCTCGCCGGGTGTGCCAACAGTTTGCTCAGGTTGGTGCTCGCGGAACTACTCTCCTTTTTGCTAGCGGCGATGCTGGCGTCGGCCCTTACGGCGAATGTGTCAGCAATGATGGCAAGAACACCGACAAGTTCCTCCCTGACTTCCCACCGTCCTGCCCCTACGTCACCGCCGTTGGTGCGACCAAGAACTTCTCACCTGAGGTGGTTGCCTACCGCCCCGCCTTCGTCGGCCCGGATGGAGTCTCCCATGGAAACTACACCTCCGGAGGCGGCTTTAGCAACATCTTCGAGATTCCCCCATACCAAAAGAATGAGGTCACAAGCTACGTCAAAAGCCTCAAGGGTGCGTACAGCACTTGGTACAACCAGAAGGGCCGCGCGTACCCCGATATTTCGGCCCAGGGTCTCTACTTTGCGTACTTCTGGAATGGCAAGGAGGGAACCATCAGCGGAACATCTGCCAGCACCCCCCTCACTAGCGGTATTCTCAGTCTAGTCAACGATGCTCGCTTGGCCGCAGGCAAGAAGCCCCTTGGCTTCCTGAACCCTTGGCTCTACTCTGTCGGCTACAAGGGGCTGAATGATATCACTGAAGGCAGCGCTGTTGGATGCGGCGTTGATGGCTTCCCGGCTGCGAAAGGTTGGGATCCCGTCACTGGTCTCGGCACTCCTAACTTCCCTGAGCTTGTCAAGCTTTCTGGCGTCAGGCTATAAAATGGGAAATATTATTCGCTGTTTCGATATGTAGCATAGTGATAAACAATGGTCAAACCTATTGCCAAAGGCTTTCATGAATTGATCCTGCTTTTGTAATGGTGATGCGTCATGCGATTAGAAGTAGAACATATTGCAAGAGGTGGAGTATCAACCCGACTTTCAGCAGGCGCAAACGGCCTGCGTCAACCAACTCTTCAACATCCTTCGACAAGGCAAAAGCGGTAGTCACTGTGGCAGCTCGGTAGCTATAGATACGCTCTCAAGACTTTGATATCACATCATAAAGAGGCGCAGTGTATGTAGGGCAACGTGGCTGAGTGGTTAAAGCGTATGACTAGAAATCATATCCCTTCGGGGTCACAGGTTCGAGTCCTGTCGTTGTCGATATTTTTCTTTTTTCCCTTGCAGTATTTTTGCTTATCGCGCATTTTGACTTGGGAAAACAGAAGTTCTGCTGCATCATTGTATATACTGTGCATCCCGGGCGGCAATCGGCCTAAGATTAAGGTAATGTTTGATACGGCCGGACCTCGGGCAGGAATTGCAGCCCGCATCAGCCATCGGACAACCGCTCGGGACCGATCAGAGACCATCCTTCAGGGAGGTCTTATAAAAACGATAAATGTGTCTCTATGTGGTGCCTGTATGATTCAAATAACGCGTACCGTTCTATCATCTGCGTCTTGGCTCCCAGTGCCGGCAAGGCCCCAGTCTAGCCACTCTAGTCGTTCCTATCTTGCGTAGTTTGGCTTTTCTAGGCATTGCGATCCAGATATAGTGTACATAGACCAAAATGGCAATCGCTGCTGGCATGTGGATGCATGCGAACAGGAGCGCCTTCATGCATTTGAGGAATTGAGACCCATGCACAAGCACTGTAAAACCTTACCGATACTGTGGGCGAACCACAGACGGAGCATTGGGGCGATCCGTCTGGTTTCGACACGTCTAACTTTATCCCTTAATTTGTCTGTCATTGCGATTCTCCAGCACTTATAAGCGCATAAATCTTTTTTAACTACCGCGGCTCGCATCTTCTCAGTCTTAGTACTAGCAATGTCCACCAGTGCGATCCTGACTAGCAAATCTTTGCGTACCGCTGTGCTCGCTGGTATCGGAATAGGAGTTTTCTCTCATTACATGATGGGTGTTGCCAATGCAGACGCGGGCGATCCTCCAAAGGCATTTGGGGTTGGGCCAGCTTTCCTATCTCTTCGACTACAGAGTAGCGAAGTCGTGAATCACAATACCAAGAAACTGCGCTTCGAACTACCAACCAACGAGCATGTTAGTGGGCTGGTGCTTACCTGTAAGCGCACCGCTAAAAGAAAAACACAACAGTAGAGTGAACAGCATCAAGCTGACTCGTTGAGCAGCTGCCTTGCTTACATACTCTTGGCCGAAAGGCTGCATGCTGCCGTGCGTGAGGCCTTATACCCCTATCTCAAGGAGTGGTACGTCATATGGTCATTGATATCCCTTTCCCTGTACGAGCTGATGATGTATGTAGATGAAGCTGGCATCGTAGAATTACTGGTCAAGAAGTACCCTGGAGGAAAACAGAGCACCCACCTACACTCGCTGAAACCTGGCGATTCCCTGCGCTTCGTGACCCCTATTCCAGGGTACAAATGGATCCCTAATCAATATACTGAAATCATCCTCATCGCCGGGGGTGCTGGTATCACGCCTATGTATCAGCTTATCCAAGGGATATTACACAACCCCAAAGACAAGACTCGCATAACACTCGTGTTTGGTGTTAACACGATTGCTGACGTATTGCTCAAGTCGGAATTCGAGGATTTCGAGCGCCGGTTTCCGAACCGCTTCAAGGCCATCTATACCGTCAGCCAATTGCCCCCCGGGTCTCCCCACAACGAGGGACATGTGACGAAAGAGCTCTTGAGCAAGGTCATGACAACGACCCCTGAAGCTGCGAAGGTGAAAGTGTTTGTGTGCGGACCACCGGGTTTGGAGACTGCGCTCCTAGGAAATCGCAAGAAATCAGGGATATTGAAAGAGCTGGGTTATACCAAAGAGCAGATCTATACATTCTAGCCGAGCACCATTATGCATAAGCAAGATCGACGGCGGATTGTATTATCTTCCTGATGTCACTGAGAAATCGCCGGTCGGCTGATACTTTTCCGTGCTCATACAATTCAGTGACTTTTACTGTGCACCATGATATGTGCTCTGGTTCAATGGCAATGATCATATTACGTAAACATTAAAGAACTATCTTAGTGAATGTATCGAGATATCTTAGCAAATGTAGGATGAGGGAAATGGGGATGAGCTCGAGCGCTTCAGAGCACACTAGCAACAACTAATATCTAATTATAACTAAGGATAATTGCCTCAGTGATCAATCTATTAACAAGCACTAAGAGTTATAAAAGCATATATTAGCTGTGCTGTCAGGTGGGTTTACACCAGAGTGGGTATAGCCACCATGTTGCGTATATAATCATAGGTCGGTTGCACTCCTGGATACTTGTTTTGGGATGTTCAGGAACTAATTGATCAATCTATTGAGCCCTAAACTACAATCCCCCCTTACAACATCGCAGCGACCAGTCTATTGACAGACTTCTATTCACTCTGTGATAAATCCTCATGACACGTGCCCCCTTCATCAAGAGTGTCTCGAAACAAGCACACTTTCCCTCAAATCGTGTTACAACGCGATATATCATGAGGGGTTACAAACCGCCAATGGCTGTGCTCAACGGCTTTCTATACTTAAATCAAAATATTAATATTGTCGATGCGAAAACCTGTTCTTACCCTGGTCTTGTGACAAGCATATTCTCCCTTTTCCTTCTGCCTCAGCTGCAGGGAGCAAGTTTTAATCTAGATAAGTGCCACAGCCTGCTAGCATATGATATTGAACGATAATTATATGACTTCACAACTGTTTCTTTCTTGTTTGCATCTGGTAGTCATGAAACCTGCGTTACGTGCAGTAACCCCCTCACATCTTCAATCCAGGTGTAACTACATATAATATATTCGAATATCAATATCTACGCCTTGTCTTGTCTTCTTGTCATTTATTATTTTCAACTCATCATCTCCAACTTCTTAGACAACTACACAACTCGCTACTGGTCCGTATCTCCCACCTACTCGAATCAGACGTTCTTTACAAGTTCACAAGACGATGGCGAAGCACGCCAAGGGGGAGCAAAGTCTGGTTAAGCGGGGGGAGCAGAGCCTCGTCAAACGAGAGCAAGGCCTCGTCAAACGAGAGCAAGGCCTCGTCAAGCGGGAGCAAGGCCTCGTCAAGCGGGAGCAAGGCCTCGTTAAGCGGGGACCAAGCGTCGCCGGCGATGTGTACGGCAGTGTACCGTCCAGCAGTGTGTCCAGCAATGTGTCCAGCACTCATCATACGAACCAAATGACGCTGGGCGTCCAGACAAAAGCGCTACTACGTGTAATCGACCGGAATAGAGTCACGGGGGGTGGGCGAATGCTTACAGACGTTGAAGTATTGCACTCAGTTGCTAAGAAGTTCAACGAAAGACACCTTCCTGCATACGCCAGTGTCGACGATCGAGAGCGGACTTTCTCGCGTTGGGCTATCACGCTAGACAAGACTAATACGATGGGCGATGACCTAAAATGTCAGTTGCCACCCCTTGACATACTACCTACCTGACTTCTTACTAAAGGAATTATCACAGGGATTGGAACTCCTGTGAAGATCAGGGCACCCATCATGGCCATTGACGCAGACGTTGAGGGCCAATTTGAGGAGATGTGGAATATCCTATACGAGTTGCAGGTCCCGAGCCTAGCATTTTGGAAGATGGCCGGCACGCATAGTAGGTTGCTCTCTAGTCTTTTCTTTCGCATGTGATACAATCCGAAGATTATCCCCTTGATACTAAACAACGACTCTTACCGCACGCGTAATGACTAACCTCGGATTTCTTAGTTCACTTGTCGCTGGGACAGAGAGCTGATCGTCTCTCCTTGGCCCAGCGGCTCGCTTTCTGCATCGTCTATTTCGAGCAGGCCATCGACGAGTGCTTTCCGGACATGACGCACGCGAACGACAAGCAGCGTCCAGGAGGCTGGAAGAACTGCGACCGCTTCGCCAAGAGAAACAGGGTGAGGCCGAAGTATAACGGCCGAAAACCTTTGAACGACTTGAAAAGCTGCTGGGAAGCTATCCGCGACACAAAGAGTATTATGGAGCTCGGCGACTTGATGTGCTGGGATTCTGCTGCCATGAGAGCTGGCGCCCAGCCGACCAAAAAATGGAAATGGGATTTCCGAGGCAATAACTATAAGACTATTGAGTTTCGTCAGAGTAAGCATTCCCCGATCCCGCGCGATTTCAACTTAGCCTGTTCAGAAGTTGCTACGTAAGCTTTACGACGGTTTGCTAACATAAAATATCAGTGCCGCCCAGCCGCTCGGTGTATGAGACCATGGATTGGACCTATTTTCTAAGGTGGTTTCTGTATGGTGTCGGAGGGGTGTACGAAGAAGACCTAGACAGGGCCCTTGAAGATGACAACTACTCATTTGCTCGAGCTTTGGGCATGAAAGGCGCTCTCGGGTCGGAAGACTTCTGGGCCGCTGATGGCTACGAGAATGGCTTGACGATGGCCCACTTGCAAACGTTCATGGGTGTGAATAAGAAAGATCCGTATCTCTTGACGAGAATTATCGAATATAGAGATGCGATCGAGTATGAGCTGCGCGCGCTGCCCTGAGAGGCTTCAATGAGCGCTGGTTTTGGGTACGGGCGGTTGGTGCTTAGTTAGCAAGTATCTTTCTGCCCCGTTCCAATTAGTGATACAGTCAGTTAGATTGTATAGTTTTGACTTGTAGTCAATCAATTCAGCGTTGCTTTCAAGATACGCCTCCTATACGGAGTATTACTGGCCTCAGCATTTCTATCCTGGCGGTATCTTAAACGCAGAAGAAAATAGGGGTATTGGTGGATACTTATCCTAGCTCACTTATGACACTAGTAGTTGGAAGTTCTCCATACTTTCGTACGATGTACTCCGTACAGCTTCATGATACACTACAATTGCTAGCCTGACTTCATGGAGCCTCACGTATTTCCTCGCAATGATGACCAGCTTGTTTGTTTACGCATGATCTATTATCTTCATTAGCTACTCACCCTGCAGGCATGAATCCAGGCTATCTAATCTAGCTATCTTGAGTGATAATGAGGCCGAGATAGCCATACTGATTGCGTGTTGCGCTGTCTAGCGCCGGGACCAGGAGCAGGGGTTGGATCGGCAGTTATTAGTACTGTATGCGTACTTAGCTGATCCTGCACCCATCGCGACGGCAACCAGCGTTGTACCACACGAAATACTTCGTATTACCAGGCGGCTTGCAAATAGTGACTAGAACTTCATGTTTTTCAATACTTTCTCTCCTCAATGATACATACTCTAGACCAATTCTCAGCGAGAGTCTAGAAGGAAAGATGCAGACCCTGGATGTTGTAAGGTTTCATTTGGCGCAACCCTGGGAAATGCTTGTTCTGCGGCTTTTGCCTCGGGTAGGCAGTCCCTTAGTAACCTAACCTACTTCGTAGAGCATCAGAAGCGAAGAACCCCGCATTTTGATTGCGGCGCTAGATTTGCTCGGTAACAAGCTTAGACAGGATGCTTGTTCGAAGGCGGAAGGTGCGCTGCTTGATAGAGGCATAAAAGCGCGATAGCATGGAAGCTCTGTGCAACGGTCCGACGGTTCGGAGAACATCGACCTATTAGGATGGAGCAGATCCCGGGTTAGCTATCAGCGAAACCCCATCATGTATCTGTTATGTGCTGCGATGTGGCAACTGGGTGCATAGTGCGTGGCACTCTGCAAGTACCTATCTCCTACCTGGATCAGGCCATCGTCGGTGCAGCGCAGTGCAGGTTGTTATTTCACTTATAAGTGAAAGTAGATAAACAACCTCTAAGCCGTCTGCCACACCCGAACAGGGTCAATCGACGGGCTTTCCTTCTCTCCCCGCGACGCATACTGGATAGGCGACAAGATGAGGTTCCCTTTCAGAAGAGCGACGTCTGAGCAGGATGCGGCCTCCGATTCGGTGGGAGATAACAGCCGTCCCAGTAACTCAGACGAGAAGCACCAAACGGTAGACGTCGCCGTGGCAGCCACCGATCTCGAGAAGATCCAGCATGCACACCAATGGGATCCAAATCTCCCCAGGGAGGCGCTTGATGCCGTCAAGAGGGCGGCCGAAAAGGGAGACGCGGGCGAAATGGTGGCCGCTGATTTGCTCTTCGCCGATGAGTCGCCTTACGAAGAGGTTCGTGCCGCCGTGCAGAACGTGGACGGCGGCGAGGTCGCCAACACAATACGGGCTTGGATTATTGGCCTGCTCTTCGTCACCGTTGTCAGTGGCGCGAACATGTTGCTGTCCATGAGGACTCCGGCCATCAGTATGCATTCCGACATCGCTTGCTTCTCCTCTGAATAGTGCCTCCCCGAAAAAAAAACATATAATTACGAGTCTAGTTTATACCATTGGCTGTTAATTATAACTAACAAGAAAATCAGACTTCCCAGCTATCGTTACATTACTATTGTCGTACCCGGTGGGCTGTCTCTGGGCCGCTACCATGCCGACGAGGGTCTTCAACACTTTCGGGGTCAAATGGACTTTGAACACGGGACCATTCACTATCAAAGAGCATGTCGTTATCACGCTCATGGCCAATGTAACAGTTGGCTACGCCTACAGCACCGACGCCCTGCTTGCACTGCAGGGGAAACCATTTTACGACATTAATTTTGGCTGGGGTTTTGCCTATCTCTTCACCCTCAGCTCGCAGCTCATCGGCATCTCCATTGCCGGCATGTTCAGGAGGTTTCTGGTTTGGCCCTCTGCTATGATGTGGCCTAACCAGTTCTCAAAAACTAGTCTCTTCCACGCCCTTCACAGCAAGAGCAAAAATAACGAGATAGATTCAAATGGGTGGAGGATCAGCCAGTATCGTTACTTTTTCTACGTCCTCGCTGGCATGTTTCTCTACTATTGGATCCCAGGTGTCCTCTGGCAGGGCCTTTCTGTATTCGCTTTTGTTACCTGGATCAAGCCGAATAATGTCGTAGTAAATCAGCTGTTTGGCGGGTTTACCGGTCTTTCCTTGATCCCAATTACTTTCGATTGGACCTACGTTACGGCATACCTGGATGATCCATTGCTGGCGCCGACACAAGCGCATGTCAATACCCTTATTGGCCTTTTCCTGTTTGTGATCATTCCAACAATCGGCATCACCTATTCAGGTGCACTGTGAGTTTATTGGCTTTCCCACATGATGATATAGGGACGGGCCAGCTAATTATGGGCATGCAGCTTTTCTGATTATTTGCCGCTGGTAACCAGTCAGACATACGACAACACGCAATCTCCGTATACTGTATCCAACATTCTTGGCGACAATTTCACGTTCGATCTAGAGAAATACAAGCAATATTCACCCCTGTTCTTGTCTCCTACTCTAGCTCTGAATTACGGCCTCTCGTTTGCAGCTTTGACCGCTTCGCTCGTCCATGCGGGATTATTCCACGGGAAGGAGATATGGTATAGGCTCAAGACCGCACGGCACCAGGAGCCCGATATCCACATGAAAATGATGAAGAAGTACGAAGATGCCCCGGACTGGTGGTATGTGGCTCTTCTGCTGGGTTCAATTGCTCTCGGCCTTGGCACGGCTCTTGGCTACGACACTCAGCTCCCCTGGTGGACGTTTTTTGTCTCGCTACTGTTGGCCCTCGTCTTCGTGATTCCTACAGGAATGATTTTGGCTATCTTCAACATTCTGCTCTCTTTAAATGTCGTGTCTCCATTCCTAGCAGGCTTCATCATTCCCGGCCGGCCCATCGGTGTCATGGTCTTCAAAGTCTTCAGCGTCATCACGCTTGGTCAAGCACAGGTCTACAGTGGCGACCTCAAGCTAGCGCATTACATGAAAGTACCGCCAAAGGTCACTTTCTGGTGCCAGGTGGTCGCAACTATCTGGGCTGTCTTCGTGCAGATCGCGGTGATGAATTGGACGCTTGGAAACATCCCAAATGTTTGCGCACTGTAAGTCAATCGCCAAGCTCAATTCCTCGACCTATGTCTAACTCTAGATCTCGTCTAGTGATCAAGCAGCTCATTTTGTAAGTGATAATAAACTTTTAAGATACAGACTACATTAAAAAGCAGGTTTGTTAACATTAACCTACGCAGACTTGTCCAAACGGGCGCGCTTTCTTTTCAGCGTCCATTGTCTGGGGTGTGATTGGCCCTCAGCGTATGTTCGGCCCAGGGTCGCTCTACGTCAACTTCAACTGGTTTTGGCTGGTCGGAGCTGGGCTCCCAGTACTTCTATGGGTCCTAGTGCGCAAGCTGCACATCGACTTTGCGCGCCACTTTAACGCACCTATTCTTCTCGGTGCCATGGCATGGCTTCCGCCAGCCACGCCGTTATCGTTTTCTTCGTGGGCGATAATGGGCTTGATCTTCAATTATGGCATTCGGAAACGATTCGACGCTTGGTGGCGCAAGTACAACTATATCACTGCCGCTGGATTGGACGCAGGACTTATCATCTCGACGATCATCGTCTTCTTTGCGATCATCTTGCCCGGAGTCACGATCCCGCAGTGGTGGGGAAATGTAGATGTCTATGAAACGCTGGTGAGTATTGCCCTTGTGAATGAATTATACGCATGAGAATTAACAAGTACATATAGGATGCGACTTACATGGCAGTATTGAAGACGGTCCCTGAAGGGGGTAAGTTTGGGCCCGCAACGTGGTGAGGAGCTATGATGATTAAACTGGTTACATGTTGATTATTCAATAAATATAATACGTGATGTTAAATTAAGCATGCCCGTGAATTTCCTTTCGTGTCTAAAAACTACAGAATTGTAGCTAGATTAGAGCTACAGTGCAAAGAGGCCTCCAGCTCGAAGTACCTACCTCATGCACTCACCCTGGATTTCTCTACCCTAGTCGCTCAATGAACGCAAGTAAAATACGGAAGCTTATCGTATACCAACTACCTAAGTAGCATTCCACGCTATTTATCGTGTAGGACAGGCCAATCCGATAATTACCTACTTTGTCCGGTGCAGCCTGGAGTCGTCAACAACAAATGCATTTATGTGTGGCTGTGCTGGCCAATTAGCCACGAGCTGAACATCACGATTCTCTGCCTACCTACCTTAGGCACCAACACCATTAACTTCAACATAAACATTAACGTCAACATCAACAACAATACATAAAAATTCTCTCTTGCATAAATCACAATCAAATTTTCAAAATGTCATCCACATCACCAGCAAACCCCCACCTACAAATCATCAACGCGCCCTCACGCACGCCCGCCCTGGGCGCTAAGTCCATCTTCCTCGCCGGCACCACGAGCCCCACCAGCACGGGCGACTGGCGCCTCGAGCTCCTGGCCCTGTTATCTTCCTCCCTCTCCCTCTCCCCCTCAGCCTCCTCCTCCTCCTCATCCACCTCCTCCGCACCAATACCAACACCATTAACGATATACAACCCCCTGCGCCCAGACTGGGACGCAACCTGGCGCGAAGACATAAATTTCGCGCCGTACCGCGAGCAGGTCGAGTGGGAGCTCGACATGCAGGAGGCCGCGGACATTGTTGTTGTGTATTTCCACCCGGAGACGAAGGCCCCGATTAGTTTGCTTGAGCTGGGACTTTGTGCCAGGAGGGAAGGGAGGGGGAAAGGGGGAGGGGTCGTGGTGGTTTGTCCGGAGGGGTACTGGAAGAGGGGGAATGTCCAGATTGTTTGTCGGAGGTTTGGGGTCCAGATTGTTGATGATGTAAGGGCGTTGAGGGATGCGGTTATGGAAAGGGTGGCGGGGGGCGTGAGTGATGCATCGTAGTGAATTGGTCACTGTGTGCTGTGGGTTGGAAGCTAGGGGCTTCGGTGCTGCTGGTATCTGGGTTGGTTCAATTCTGTGCTGCGCGAAGCTGAATTTCACGGTTGGGGGAGATAGAAGCGTTACGGCCGTATCCCGCCTCATGTCCCTTATTCTATTCTATGTCTTTGATCGGTTATCGCTGGTCTTTTTTTCCCAGTATGTTATGCACTTATAGCCTTTAAGAATAGACGTTTCATATACCCTTCACAGCGACATAAGATATTCTTGACCGGGAACGTTGGCGTGATCTTCCCTTCACTGTCACTGTATTAAGACGTTACATTACTTCTCAGATACTGATATATGACATACATCATAACCAATTTCATAAAGGAAACAGACAGGAGAAGATCCATCGCCGTATGTGCACCCAAGATCACCATTCTATACACACTTTTAACGACTCGCAGAGTAGTCGTGATCTATGCCCGCCCCCAGCGAGACTCCCAGGAATGATGTCCTCGTTCTAGATTGCGGTTTTCGTGCCTTCGGAGGTGACAACAGCCAGAGCGAATTGAAAATGAAAGAAGTTGCTGGCGTATCTTTGAGCCTCATGTAATACTGAACCAATGCTTCTTCGAAGGCGAAAAGGGCATGAACTATCCCGCCGTTACATTCGATCCCTATAGCGAGATATGACAAGGGCGACGCCAGCCTAATTCTCCCAGATTTGGGTCGGAACATCTCTTAGACTTTTTGTTTCCTTACAAAGCAGCCAGCACCGCGTCTAGCTCGAGTTCGCGTACCTTGAGACCTGAGTCGGTCTCACTGACCAACGTCTGGCCGTCCCAATAGTCCCTCCACGCGGCGCAGTTATCCTCATACGCCTTTTGGTCCGCAGTACTAATCAGGGCTTTCTGCTCGGAAACGCGTTCCAAGAAGTTGAGTGCCAGCCCATTTGAGGAGTGCCACGCGATGTGACAGTGGAACAGCCAGGCGCCCGGGTTATCAGCTTTGAAGGCCAGCACGTTCCAGCCCTTGGGAGGCGTCATGGTGACGTCGCGGCGGGTGGGGTTGGCGAAGTTGAGCGAGGCGACGTCGGCGGCCGTGAAGGCACCGGCGTTGGGGGCCGAGGTGCCCAATATCAGGAAATCATGCCCGTGTAGGTGCATTGGATGCGGTCCTGTTGAGGTGCTCTCAATAATCCAGTAAGTCCACACGTTCTTCTGGTCGATGGTGATCGCATTTTCGGCTGCTGGATACGACGTGTTACCCGACATGATGTAGTCGAGAACCGGCTTGTCCCAGTCTACTTTGATTGATGTGTTGTGAATTGACGCCCCGTCGATCAGCCAGCGCGTCGTTGGCGATGACACCGAGTACATTATAACTGTGTTATCGACCGTCTGGTCAAACGTCGCCGGGTCTGCCGATTGCGGTACCACGGGCACGTACAGGAGGCTGTCCTGACAGCCCGGGTTAGCGGGCAACGTACCCTCCTCCGTCGGGATTCCTCCGGCCACGCTGGTATAGTGCACAATGGCCGCGGGGAATGGGTTATCCGAGACACCGCACTTATTCGCCACTGGCATCGTTATATTCATCCAATAATTTCCTGCCTTCTGGTTTGCCGTGATAAGAACATGCGCACGCTGCCCAATGCCGAGGAAAATATTATCCACTGTAATCGGCTCAACAGGGACCAGGTCTGTCTCGATCACTGTGAGGTTATGCCCGACGATAGACACCTGGTAGTGATGCTGGGCAGAAGGATTGTACAGGCGCAGGAGATGTGTCTTTTGGGGCGTTAGCTTAATGGTCGAATAGGCGCCGCCATTGCCAGACAGATTGATATTTGTCCCGTTGAACATTACATTGGTACTGTTCGGACCGGATGCGCCGAGCTGACTAGCCTCGACGATATCTTCCGCTGATGCCGGGTAAAAATCATTGATGGGATAGACGCCAAGGTCGATGTCATAGTTGGCAGAGGAAGGGCCGTTGATTTGAATGGCGCCGAAGATGCCATTGGAATATTGCGATGAAAAATGCGAATGATACCACGTTGTGCCATACTGCGTTAACTTAAACGTGTATGTTTTGCTCCCTCCTGGCGGGATTGGGCATTCTGTTACGCCGCCAGTGCCATCCTGTATGTTATTACCTAGCTGGCGGAGGCCATGCCAGTGGATTCCAGTACCATTCACCGTTAGCTTGTTATTGACAGTCACCGTGATGGTATCACCCCAATCCGCGATAATAGTCGGCCCAGGGTACATGCCATTAATGAGCATGGCACCGGTCTTGACCTCACCATCAGGGGCAGTCCAGTTGGCGAACTCTTTAATAGTGAAAGTGAACTAGTTCTGAATATCAGTGGTTTGATCAGAGGTGAACGGTACTGTAGATAGGAGGCTGAAAGCTTACAGATCGGGCTACACCAGAAGGTGTGCTTGATTCATAGTCAGTGTTGATGTCGAACCCAGAAGACCAGCATGCTCGATCGCTGGCAGTATTGCAAGTCGCACCTCGAGGCTCAAGCCCATGAGTGAATGAGGGAGCCCCTTGGCTGAGCCCAGCAAGGATGCCAGTCACGACGCCAGCGAGGCGAAGGAGAGCAGGCATCTCTCTGTATAGAAGCAAAAGAGTGTATACTTTCTGGAAGCAATGAAACTGGGGACGGAGGCGCGACAATCAGGAAATAGCCTATGCTTCCTGCCCATACAGCTCCAGAGACGGTACTGTCAAGCTACCTCTTCTAAGGATGCGGCGATCTTCTCGCCCTTTTATCCTCGTCCAAGGACTGTCGCTCGACAGGGAATCGGATCAACACCTTGATTGATGAGTAGTCCTAGAAATCTTTGAGTGTATTCCACGTGGGCGTTGCAGTACCGCGGCACTACGGCACCACGGCACAGCGACTAGAGCGACCGGGTTATTGATACGGCTAGCCATAGTCTTGCGGTCAGGCTGAAGCGCGTGGTGGCAGAGGCAGGGGGGATCCGATAACTTATGTTTTGCAGGAGACGGGTAGCTAAGGAACCCGCATGAGAAACAACACGGGAATAACATCTGGTATGATAAGGAAAAGCAACACGCTCAAAACGACGTGATAAGTTCGTGTCGAAGCACACTTCGTATGCAGTTCAGGCTGAGGGTGTGCCCATCTAGTCATGCTGCGTCGTAAGCTGGAGTCAACACAGTCTTGACAATAGGCCCATCGTGATGGAAATTCTTCAAATATGCAGCAGGAGGCATTCTCGCCAGTCGCTGCTTTGATTGTGGTCAGGGGGTAATAGATAAGTTTCTCCTGCAGGGCAGGTAGAACGTCAGGATGCTGACAGATGCATCATTGCCATCTAGCATAGTATACGATGCCAAGAAATGAGTGGATCTGAACATCACAATATTGGGAGATAGAGGAGAACAAGGAAGACCTAAGCGAGCACTTGCGTAAGTGGCATCTTAATCCTGTAAGGAGGACAGTAATACGTTTAAGTACCGTGCAGGATCATGTCTACTCCGTACAGCTTGCAGGGAAGCAAAAGACGAGCTTCGCTTATTGTCTTTCTGGAATTTTCAACGGTCTGTGTGAAAACGTTTGTCTAGTCGTGCGTTCCCTACTTCGTACTTACGCAGGAACATTCAGCATGGATGGTTGCATCTCGCTGGAATACCTAGCGGAAAAGAATCCTCGTTACCGTAGTGTCGAAGCGCATGACTAAGCGGATTTCGGAGGCTTGGGCTTCCGTAGGATCTCCCGCTTTGCACTAATGCAGGCGCTAACGGCATGAGCCGCAGTGTGCTTGTGCTCCATGTCTCGCTTCACTTCTTTCATCTTAACACTATTGCATTATCTCACATACCTATCGTGCTGTATCGTGCGTATGCATTTATTTCTTCTTATTCTCTCTTAATTTTCAACTTATTACATGGCGATAGATTAGGAATGCGAGCCAGTTCAAGTCCCAGGTATAAACCACTAACGACGACAGCGGTCGCAGGCATGACTTGACTTGACAGAGAGCTTAATGTGCAACATCGGATCAAGCATGCAATATAACAGATTAAGAGAGGAATGCAGCTATACTACTTAACAGCCATGTACCGCAGAATAGGTGCGGCATGTGATATTTTATCGCCCTCGGTAAGGAAGTGAAAACATCACATGTTGGCTATCATGTTGCTTTAGTCAATAAAATTTCCTGCAACATCGGTCGTCGCAGGTAGTGCAATAATTCAAGATCCCTACTATCAGCCTCAATTCTATCGTGTCGCATCCTTGCCTCGACGGATTCCTCTGCCTTCTATATTTTTTCTCTCCAGAAGCGCCTGATTGTCTATTTAGTTTCTTCGAAAGTACCTTCCGGCCTCTTGTTCAAGTCCGTCTTGCCCAACGGGAACACCTTTCCCTCACTACAATAGATCTTGATACGATTATCCCGTGTCCCTACCATACGCCTTTTAATAAGCTGCTGAAGATCAGAAGGTGTGCTTACGAACTCGGGAAAACGCTGCTAACCATCGGAGATACCAGACCAGCTTAGGACAGTGTCAGCGTCCCAGATGCTCTCGAAGAGATATCACAAAAGTTTGCTTATCATATAGAGCATCCCTGCATCTTGCTCCGTCAGGATATGAACCAGGGACGTGAAGTCAAGAGGCCGAGACTATTGCTGGCTATGGGTCAGTGTTCCAGATGATCTTCTCTCTGGTAATTATTATGTCCGCCAGATGACCGCCTTCATAGTAGGTCACGAAGAATCCGCAATTACCTCACTAATTGGAATTGTAATAAGATAATTGATTATCGTGGCCGGCCAACGATAGTTTCCGTTGGTTTTAGTGGCAGCTGGATCACGCCTCGCAGACTTGGATACTATGACGGATACTTCTTTAGCTTCATCTGAAATGGAGACGAGACTCACCTCGCTGGGAAGCTGCTTCAAATGCCGCGACTGTGTAAAGTATAAAGGCAGATCGCATGCTACAACCACATTAATATATCACATAACGAGGCAATATGTGTAGTAAGAGAGCAAATTAATAAACATGTTCATGAAAGAGAGGAAAATCCAGCCTGCTAACTAACTGCTAAGTCTTCGAAAGAGACTTGGAGCAGCTCCAGATTATGTAATGTGACAGGGCGAGTAGGTTAGCAGGGGGGTTTGATTGCCTCTAGTCTTTGTTTTTGGTTTATAAAGCTATGAGCTGCTCCCGGTCTCCTTCGGAGACCAAGTGTATAGATAGCAGTCCGGATTTCTACCTCACTTTCTTGAACATATTACCAGTTCATTGCTTTGCTACACATTTGATCTCACTACGTGTTATATTTATGTGGTATAGCATGCGATCTGCTTTAGTAAAGCAAAATATTGTTAAAAGTCAATTCAAACCTCCTTGCTGATCCACACTCTCTGCCTCAATAGTCAACGCTTTGTTCAGTAAGATCTACAACCCCAACCCGCTCAAACCCTCCGACAGGTTCTTGAGCAAAATTGTAGATCAAAAAGGGAGGTTAACATAGGCGTCACCAAAAGTTTCGACATTATGTGTTTACTACTAAAGGCTCTCTGGAAGATGTGAAGAGATGCCACGCGAATTTATACGAGAATCGTTGACATGATAGCTGTGCTGAGCATTGAGTAGGCTCCACCAACTAGGAAACCATTGAGTCTGGTCAGGGATGGCAACATGAATGCGGCCAGGAGGAAGACAGCCCAAGAAGCTAGGAATGGCGGTATAATTCATGGGAATTCAATGATCCAAGAGGACGAGCTCTGTGGAGTGCTATATTTCGGTACGTCTGCATATTCTGCAAAGTTCTTGGTGTCAGCCAAGGAACACACCTAGCACTAGCAAAAAATGGAATTGACGAGGAGCTTGTGAGCGATGTTGACACCTTTCACGATAATTAGTGCCTGCTATAATTGAAGTCCTAGAGCTGAACGGAATGATTTGAAAGATGAGAAAACTCTGAAGGGTCCAAGAACTGGCATCGGAGAGCGAAATTGTGCCTCCCTATAACATAAGACAGCCACTTACATAGCTAAGTACCTCTGGTGCAGCTTCACCGACTTTGACAGGCAAGTAGGCGCTAACCTATCAGCTTCACATCCGACCTTTTAGTAGGCATTTGAACGTCTTGGCTAAGCCGCCCGACAAGCTCATTGTCTCCAATTGGGCCGCTTACCGTCGACATGTTTTGCCTTTCTCTCACCCTGTCGGCCTACAGTCAAAGATTGGTAATATAGCCTTCATTGATGGGTACCTAGGTACTGTTTCAATATAATTATGTGGCTTGAGGTCCTCCACCTCCCATCGGCCACTGCCTCACTGTTTGGATTTGGTCACCAAATACTGAAGTGGCCTATGTATCACTTAAACATGATCCTATACCCGCCCATATTACTTGTTTATGATGGAGAACAGACAAGGCGAGCCCGGCGTTTGCAAGTCCGCAGTGACAACTGCAGGCTCAATTCCAAGAGAATGGTCTGCCGAGGATCTAGCATGTTTACAGCAGACTTCTAAAATCATCGGAATCAATTTTTCAAAATTTATGCGTTTTGCCGAAACAAGCGGTGAGGATGAAGGCATTCTCGTTGGCGCTCATGAACAGCAGAGTATTACCAACTCCAGAGAGTGGGCTGTAGAAGAACTCGAAACGTTTCAACGTGCCGCAAGAACCATTCAGATTTCTCTCTCTCGCCTTTTCCTCTTTGCTGAGACTGTTTTGAAGCCAGTTCCCCCATTTCAATCTTCATCAACTACACGGCAGAGCGCCAAAGCCTTTCCTGCTCTGGAAGACGTTTATCCCCAGTCTACAGTAAACACGCCACAATATTTAGTTTCAAAAGATCAAGATTGGAAGACCGTATTCGACGCAAGTTTCAATTTATTCAGCAATGATTTTGTCTCGGTCGACGACTTGGAACCGTCAAGCATGCTTCATACTTCGGACTTCACAGCGAGCTCCGATTACGCACCAGCAGATTTGGGAATGCAGAACGGCTTTTTTGAGCACACTCACCACGTTGCAATTGGAGGCTCCACAGGAGTTGACCATGTATTACCTAGTGCCTCGCACTCCATCAGAGCCCCACGAGACCCTGCAACCCCTGGTTCTCTTGACTTGGCTGAATGGCTCAACGATCCTTTCTTAACCATGGGTTCCGCCGCACCGCCCACAACCCAAGCTTTAATTGAAAATAACACCAGAGAAAGTCTTGATTTATTTGTTGATGGTCTAGGACAGCACATAAATAGCGATTTCGAAGTATCCAGTGGCGGGGGAATTGAAGATCCCATGGTATATGAACTTACGGGCATATCCAGACACGAGGGCGCACAGTCGGTAGAGATGCCCACCAACACTATCGCCAATCTCCTTCTCAGCCATGCGCAAACTGCAGACAAAATCCGAGCGACATCTGGAGACGGGTTTATCGATCCACAGTTTCAGCTATTGCAATCTCCCACAGTAGTTGAAAGCTTCCCTAGAGCAGCAAGTACATCGTCAAATAACACCAATCCCAACCCCAGAGAGTCTTCTAAGGCTTTGAGACGATCGCGAAATTTGGATGTTTCCTCAACGGCAAGCAAAACCCTTAACCAAGCATTGGGTTCACACGGCCATACTCAAGGCGTCCATCGATCTAATGTGTCTAAATTAAAAGCCGGCGTCCAGGTAACTAGCAACCGCAAGACATTTAAAAGTCAGCTCGGCATACTATCCAGAGGGCCTTGTATCCGGTGTAGCATCTCTCATAAAAGTGTTTGTGGCCCCTTAGTCTTCACCATGGTCAAGTCTGATTATCAATTGCTATCATAGTGTGTCATTATTCCAGGCTCACAAGACTGTGTTCGTTGCTGTAATCAGAAGTACACCATGTCCGCACTTCCATGCCTGTATTTCCAGATCACCGACATAACCCTGTCCCCCGCAGCGTCAGACCTGATATACTACGGAAACGACAAGTTATTTTCGCTAAAATATAACATCGACAATGACTTAGTAACTATGACTAAATTCAGTATAACGCAAGGTTTTGGGACTACTCTCCATCTGACAGCATGGCGCTTCGATCCGAAAGCTACCCAGGACCCTGCCCCTACATTGATGGGTAATATAGGGTGGCACGGATATGTACTTGCGGAATTAGAAATTGCAACACAAGAGATACGACGTTTCGTTTTCAGAAGTGTGGTACCCTACATTCGGGCCCATGTACCTAAGGAAGACTTCATTTCGTGGAATATCTTCGCGGTGGCTTGTCGAAGAGTCGAGCTTCAGATGGTTTGTCTCCAGATCTCTGCGCCGGTCATCCCTATTCTATAGACTAATCATGCATAAGGACTCTCATGAATTCCTCTCAGATGTGCTCTGTCTCTGGACAGCTGCACGAATTGTTCATGGTGGCTGGTATTTCGCAGGACCCGAAACTTTGGGCGTCAAACATCGGGTTGGAGGTGCAGTCCGTTTCTCAGACGCATTATTCATCGACTCCCAGTTTTCTATTATTGTAGCTCGAGACATTCTACAGCCACTACGAAATAAAGTCCTGAAGCGGCTATATGATCTAACTCATTCCAACACTTCAAAAAACTGGTTTGTTTTATTTTTGGCCAATTTTATCTTACTTCACAATTATAGACTTCTTATGAAGCAGCAACAAATGGCGTTCAAAGAAAACGTCTTCCCGGTGAGTGCTTCCCCTATTCTTGCCCTATCATCTTACATAAGTCGGAGACTGATATTGACAGTTCCGCTTTTTACTGATGCCTATGATAAGAGCTATTCACCTTGGCGCAAAAACCCTCCTAGCTCATTTCCACTACATATGCAAAGGCCAGAAACCATTTGAAATTGACTGGAGACAGCAGCCAAGCTCCGAAGCGGCCCAGAGAATGGCGAAACTGTCTCATGACGAAGTTGATTTCATGATTTCTTTATCCCAGTTGGTCAAGGAGAAATGTGAGTGAACATTACACGCTGCTCTACTAGAATATTACGCCTTGGACGAAGACTAATCAACAGGCACCTTAGTGCCTGAAGTTAAGCAAATCATGGAAACGGATGAGTATGAATCAGACCATTGGTTTACTGGACAACTTTTTGTGCCCGATTGGAAACCACCCGACACCGCCGAGAGGTGACCAGTATTCTGATAGTATATTATGGCGGAATTGATAGGTCGACTAGTCATTTCACTCTGTTCTTCGGGGTAGAAAAGATATTTCCTTCGCATTGTAGTCTAATGTGACATACTAGTGGGCTTGACTCAGTGAAATTGGAGTTGTGAGGCACCACTGGCGATCGACTTTACAGAAGAAACGGATGATGTATTAAAGAGAGAACAATCCCTTAGTAGTGAGTGAGAAACAGCTGTTTATTTGCCCAGTATGTACGGGTCTATGTAATCCCTGCTCCGAAAGGTGGGTGATCTCTTCACATCTAATGAAGAGTAGCATATGTGCTTTCTAGGCTGTCGTTAAACGTAGTTGAACGTAGCTAAATGTGAAGCTGTAATTAGATTCATGGTTTTAAAGGTTCAGTTATAATAGCTGTTAAGTCACGATGCCTGTATAAGGAAGTGCAAAGGGACGAATATCTGACTTCACAGCCTTCTACTTTTGTCTCAATGTCACGAGTGGTGTTATAACATAGTGATACACTCCAACTTTGTGATATTGGTTTGTCGGGTTGGATACGACAATTAGCACTCAAATAAGTGTCATGACAACTATAAAAGATATTCATATCTTCTCCCCCGCAAGACACCAACTTCTGCCATCTGGACCCATGCCTGTACACAGGCAGGGCATTGCTCATAATATCTGAGCGCTAAATAGTTTGGAAGCTCCACGAACATATGGGTGGCGTTATGGAAGCACAGGCCGAGAAAGTCGGGCAGACACCGACTATTTGCGACTATCGACTTTCAGCCTCGCGCTGGAAATGTAGGACTCTTCCGACTCTAGTCGGTCTGAAGACTGAAGTAGCACTAGCGTAGTTTACATGTAGTCTATGATCATGGCCTTAGATGTATAAATGAATACGATAGGACTTGGAAAAATTGGCTACAGAATGTCTAAGCTCAGGTTATTCAATCAATCTGCGGATGTGTTGATAATCTTCTTGCACTGCAAACCCCACCACAAAAAAACTGCTCCCCAACTGTTACCAAAGCCATGCCGTCTCAAGTCCTCCCAGTTTCTAACAGGGGCACGCCGAATCCGTCCAACGTTGCTGAGCTCACGCATCACGTTGGATCCCAGTTTCAAACTACGAATCACTCAGACAAAACAATGGAGCACCCTGTGAATAACGACATTGTGCTTCCTGAGGTTGGAGCGGTCACACCGGCCCAAAGAAAGGCTTGGCGCCACATCTGGAATTGTACGTATAATCACCTAGAATGGATAGTGATCGGAATGTCTGATGCTCACAACATCTTCACAGCTCTTCCGCCAACGACGTCCACGCGGGATGGAACCATGCGCGCTCCCGGTGCTCCTCACTCTTCGACTTAATAAGCAGAACACCCGTGACTGCAGCATCACTTGAATATAAAGATAGGCGATAGACACTGTTGCAGAGTAGACCTCAGCGTCTGGAACAAAGATTGTAAGGGAAAATGTTCAGGATCCAGGATAAATAAGAGCAATGAAGCGGTAGTGGCTTTTGTGAACTTAGGGAATCATCTAAGCTTCTGTAAACAAGGTCTGGTACCCACGTGAACGGAACAAATCCAGAAAACATAACTCTTAACGCCGTCATAAAAGCCACTGCTCCATGGCTCTTATTTATCTTGGCACCCTAAGTCGATAATGATTGTGAAGGGGTCGTTGTGTGGTTGATGAAAACCGATGCTCTTGTGAGACGTAGAAATATCCGCACTGTTTATTCAATTTATTATTTTATAACAAACACTCATCCCTACGTATATAAGGGCTGCTCCGTAGCGAATTTCTGCACTTTGGGTTTTCTTCTCTTTACGTCATTTTCCCACCTCCTATGAAAGGGGGAGTTTTGATCTACCTAGTCGGTATTAGTATTTTACTTCGATAACGTTCCTTTAATACATATAGATATATACCTACAGACTTTAGGCCGCTTCTCGTGATATACCTGATATTCAACGGCAATTCGTGATTATCGTATCCTCGCGTGGCCTGTCCGCGAATACCGTGCAGGTGCACGGACTAGGTATTCCAGGTTATGTCTCGGTAGGTTTACTTAAGAGTAGCGGGGTCTAAGTTTCTCCGCACCCTGGAATCGACCTCAGTGATAGGGCAGCCTAGCGAACTGCAGCTCACTCTCAACGCTAGCCATACGGTATCCACTAATTATCTCATACCTACCCCAATAGCGCTGAATCCTCCATTGGTAACTACGATTTCGTGTCTTTGAAGTTTTACGTTTCGCACCTTCAACTACACTTTGTATACCTATAAAAGCAAGGTCTTGGTTTAATGAGCAACAAGAGCTGTGCGCCACCATCTCTGAACTGATACCGGCTTACAGTTTTGCTAGCTTGCAATCACTCCGTCGCAATGGATGACCAATTCAATGGCCGGACGGACGATGATCTGTTCGCTGATGACTTTGAGCCCGTCGACGAGTCGGTTCCAGAAGTGCTACCAGAACTTGCAGAGCCCGCGGAGCCTTCCACCACGTTGACTTCGGCTTCCAGCACTTCGGCTCAGCCTCAACCTGCCGATGCAGCAGTTGCGGTAGCAGCAGCAGCAGCAGCAGCTTCATCGCCTGAGCCCTCACGGCCGAATCCAACGCCAAGTGCGCCGCGGAGTCTGGCGTATTCGCGCCATGCGACGAAACCAGCCCAGCAGCAGCGACCACGCAAACAGTCTCCAAAGAACCCAGCGCTGTCAACAAATAACACCGCCTCCGCGAACACCGATGCGTCAGCGCCAGCTTCATCGGAGCCCTCTTCAACTCCGGCCAGCACTACTGCTCCTCCAACGTCAACGTCAACGTCCACCATCCGCCCCGGATCCAACACAGCTCTCGCCGACCGTCTAGCGTCAGGTGCAAATCCGCGAACAAAGTTGTCTGACACCGAGCTCGCAGAGAAGATGGAGCGCATGCGTATCCTGTCGGCCGAGAAGGCGCGCAAGTTCGAACAAGCCGAGCGAGACAGCCGGTCGCATGCTCTTGCTTACGAGAAAGGGATGGAAGAGGCACGACGCCGGCGCGCCGAGGAGGCCGAGCGTCGAAAGAAAGGCGAGGAAGAGAGGCGGCAGATGGACCAAGAGCGCGCCGCCAACCGCGAGCGCAAACTGAAGGCCATGGGCGCAAGAGAGGGCGGCTGGGACGAGGGCAAGACCGCCGAGGATGAACGCGAGAAACGCGGCTTCCGAGGTGCGAACGGCGGTATTCGCGGCGCTCGGGCATTCAGAACTACAGATAGCGAAGAACCGATTAGGGAGTTCGCCCCCGACGAATTCCGAGGTCGTGGCCGCGGCAGAGGACGAGGCGGCTCGCGAGGTGGTCGAGGAGGCAGAGGGGGATATAACGACAGATACACGGCCGACGGCGCCTCATCACAACAGCAGCAGCAACAGCAGCAGCCGCCGAAGAAAGTCGAGCAGGCCCCTCCGAAACCGGATGATTTCCCGGCTCTACCAGCCTCGACCGCAAAGCTAGACACCAGCGCCACAGCGCCCCAGATCATATCACTGTCTCCTGGATCCAATCCGCCACCTATAGGCAAGTGGGCCGATGAAATGGCTGAACTTGATGACGCAAAAAGAGCCTAGGGGAAATCTTTGGATCGTGAAGCCGACCAAGTGAAATTGCATGCGCGATGGGCGCAGCGTAAGCTTCGAACAAACCAGAACGTAGGGCTCGGCGGAAGCTCTGAATAACTAAGTATACCACGAAGGGTTCTGCGGAGGCTTCGAACAGCGAAGCATACAGAAGACATGGTAGCAGACAAATCGTATTAGAATAGTAATTGACCGCAAGGCTTTGCGTACTATCAAGATGCATGCTAGAGACACGCCGAAGTGGTAAATGCCAGCGTTATTGTACAGTGATATCATTCTTAGTTCAACCATACCCATGCTCGATGCCATTCGTAACGCCAAACTCCAAATTATGCGTACAGGGTGAATTACGCGAGAACAGTGTCCTACCAACCGCCACGGAATCCCCTGCCACTCCGTCCTCCGTAGCCACCGCCACCGCCGCCACCACCACCTCCGCGTCGCGGGCCCCTAGGACCGGATCGCCAGCCATCTCCGTCGTCGCGCGGGCCATCGTCAGAATTCATAGGCGGGGGGCGTCCACCACCGCGTCCACCGCGGTCCTTCATGAAGGCGTCGTAGGTCTTGCGCATCTGCGCGTAGCCAAGGTGCATCTTTCCGTAAAAATGATCAGCGAGACGACGGTCGTTGTCGAGGCGCGAGAGGTAGGCGCCGCAGACGTCGCAGACCTGGAGCTTCTGGTGTCCGGAAGGGCCGCCGGTGTCGCTGAGGTTCTTGAGCTCGCGCTCGCGCTCGGCCTTGGTCTGCGCGGCCTGGCGCACGCGGAAGAACTCCTCGTACGCGCGCCCCACCTCGCCCATGTCGCCGAGCACGCGCACTTCCAAGAGCCCGCAGTCGATGCTGGTGTTGAGCTCCGAGATCGTCTTGAGGAGCACGTTCGTCTGCCGGATCTCGTCGGGTGTTTTCTCGAGACGCCGCTGCGCCGTCTCGATCCATCGGTTGCACTCGTCGATGTATTTTTGTAGATCACGCACGTAGTCGTGCTCGAACCCGTATTTTGCCCGCGCTGCCTCCGATAACCCCTCCCACTCGGCCTTGAGCGCTTCCGCGTGCACTTTGGTGCAGGGTCCGACGTCTTTCTTTGTGTTCGTGAATAGATCGTGAGGGCAGGTGCCGACGAGGAAGGATCGGCAGACTTTGGGGTCGGTGAGTGAGAGTTGTGCGGCGCGAGACGTTTGCGGACCGCCCATGAGCTGCTCTGTAAACCCAGTTAGTCGTTGCGCCAAGCAGAGATGGAGAACGGTGGTTGGTGATGGTGGATGAATGGATGCACTTACCGAGCAGCTTGCGCTGTTCTGCAGCCATGCTGGGCGCGTATGATCTCCTTTCTCTCTTTGTGCTTGTTCCTAGCTGTATTCAAAGTATCGGCTACGCGAGGGTTGTATAGGTCGGAATCGTATCGTTCCACTGGTGTCGTTGAAAGATTAGTGGTGTTTGCGACAAGGCTGGCAATCTGCTGGTGGTTTTCTCAAGTCTTGGCGTGTACGAAGTATGGCACTTGGATGGAAGTTGAAAAGATTAACCTAACCTTAACACTTTTTTGCGGGGAGCCAATGGGTGCAGGTGGATTTAGCTAGCGCAGGGGTCCCCTAACTTGCCCCGACCACATGCCAATCTGGCCACTGTAGCGACGTGCTTAGGCGTGCAGCCATGCATAATGGAGCAGCTTGCGACTGCCAAGCTACGGGTGCGCTAGTGTGGAGGGTGCCTAATACGAGGACAACTTTCCAATGATTGACGATGATGGCCTGCGCATCTTCATCTTTCTTTCAAATTAATCTTCGCTTTTCCCAAGTCCCTCATGGACGATAGACAGACAGGATGCGGTATTTTCTTTCTTATTTGATACCCCTAATATTTCTCTTCTATACCGTCTTTGCTTCTGATTACCACGAACAACTAAACCTCAAGCCGCTACCACAATCGTCCCTCCTCGCGAGCTTCAATTTTCGATCGAACACGAGTCTATCGCAATTCGAGGCGCACAACTTCCGATACTTCCCCCGATCGCTGGGGCAGATCTTGCAGCATGTTGGCACGAGAGAGCTGCATCTGAGATTTAGTTTGGGGCGATGGGATGCTGAGAGTTGGGGAGCGCGCCCCTGGGATGGGACCAAGGAGGGCGGCACAGGCGTGGAATTGTGGGCATGGCTGGAGGCAGACACGGAAGAACAGTGCGTTGATGTGATACCTGGATATCTAGGCTTGGTTCTCTGCTGATACGGAACGTAGGGCCGACCACAAATGGCTGACTTTGACCAATGCCCTGTCGGGTTTGTTCTGTGCCTCGCTCAACTTCATCGACGAGACACGGACAACGCGACCCGTCATGTCCTTTCAGCCCGAAGGAGACCACGGATCTACCGTCGATAGGCTACACCTCCTGCACGGTGTCTTGCCGCACGAGATCGTGTGTACGGAGAACCTGACGCCTTTCCTAAAATTACTGCCGTGCAAGGGCAAGGCCGGAATCTCGAGTCTACTAGACGGTCACAAACTATTTGATGCGTCATGGCAGAGCATGGCCATTGATGTTCGACCCATCTGCGTCGAAGGCCAGGAGTGCATCTTGCAAATTGAGCTGACGATCGACATGGTTCTTGATATTGAGCGGTCCAAGCGTCCGAGGGGTGAGCACCACATATCTAGCTGGCCTGCTATAAGCTGACGATTACAGACAATCCTATTCCACGACCACTCCCTGGACATGAATTGAAATGCAATACGTCGAAGCCATACCATTCTAGTGATACATGTTTCCCTTCCGACTTTGCTGAAGGCGACGACTGGTCGTTGGATGGAATTTTTGGGAAACCCATGAAGGGAACATGCTCCCTGACGGACCCAAATATCCTTCCTGTTTGTATACAAGTACCCCAGACGAGGGAAATTTATAACACACCTGATGCGGCTGAAATCAAGAACCCCGATGGCCTCTCACGATGTTACCGGGTCCCCTCCGAAGGTGACTTCGCCCTGCTCTTACCTCACATGTCTCAAGAAGGGGACAATGCCAAGACTCTGGCAGATGAGACCGTTCAGCCCGAGACTCCACTTCTCTATGCAGAACGCAGTTTCACGGGCCATGGACAGGAAAGAGGCGGCGTCCAGTCCATTCTTAGAAATCCTAGCCCCGACACCGAAGTCGAGTTTGTATACATGGAAAGCTTGCCATGGTTCATGCGTGTATACGTCCACACGCTCAAGGCCCGTGTCGAAGGCACGCCAAACCCGACGAATGATATTATCGAGGAGATATACTACCGGCCCGCTCTAGACCGAGCCAGGGGAACCCAGCTCGAGCTACGCATGCGGATCCCACCGGCCAGCATCGTCGTACTGACTTACGATTTTGAAAAATCTATCCTGCGATACACAGAATATCCACCGGACGCAAACAGAGGATTTGACGTCGCAGCGTCTATCATAACTATCTTACCCTCTACCTCACCCAACGCCCCACCTGCCCTCAAGAAAACGTCTAATCTGAGGACAACAAGTTTACTACTGAGTCTACCTACCCCTGACTTCAGTATGCCTTATAATGTTATCATATTTACAAGTACAGCTATGGCACTGGCTTTTGGCGGGCTATACAACATCTTAGTCCGCAGATTCGTGGGCGCTGATGAAGGCCCTGAGAACGCGGGAGGCCTTAAGGGGAAATTGGCTCTCGTCGTCACGAAATTATCTATTATGCTGAAGAACAGGAAAGCAAAAGTGGAGTGATCTCTTGTTTGCTATATATAGACTATGTTAAACTTTGAAGCTAAGAACAATTACGCCTTTGGTCTTCAAATATTCCTATTCGGGAACATAAACCGAGGGTTGGAATAATTTCTTGTTTGCTCTCTCTACTTGGGACCTTGCACAGGTGAAGGTTTAGTCATAGTATTTGCTTTCCGCTGATAGGTGGCTGAATCGTTTGCCACCTGTTCGTGTTCCCAACTTTTCACGAACGCATCAAGCCTTATGACATCTGCCGTCCATTGTTTGCTGTCACATGTGCCGTCTTTCCCGTCGTCTTCCCGTCAGTCATCCTAGCGTCTCTAAAACCAGCCAATCATAGTAAATGGTAGCCAAATTCACACGCGCCCATCTTTTCTTCGCCTAATTTGTGCAGAAAGTGGAGTAATTATCCAGGTTGAAACTAGGACTTGGAGGACTAGCATCGCGAGTTAAAATCCTGGCTAACCTCACTGGCGATACTAGATTTGAAGATATTGCCGTCGCTAACACTCCAAGCTTATAGGTTCAGACCCGAGCTCATTTCCAACTCCGGATCTGTTAGGAGATGTTTGCTCTACAGGGTTGCTATATCTGTGACTTCAAACTTGGGCGTGCTGATGCCCCGTTTGTGTATGTACATAGATCAGTAATCATGTGAGTGTTCTGGTCAACGTTGTACTACACTACCGAGCATGCACATGCACAACGGAAAGAGCCGCACATAGAGCAGCGCGATAATATGTGTACAAGCGGTAAAGTGAGGCGAAGTCTCGCTATTAGGTATGTATGTAGGAGGGCCTCGAGGAAGGTACTAGAGGGAGGCCCAAAAATGCAACTATATAAATATATGATGAACCAGGTTTCAAGAAAAAGACCGAAGAATTCGATGAAAACCCCCGTGCCATAACCGCTCGTACTGTCTTAATAAATCACTCTTCTATCAACAACACGGTTGTTACCCCTGCGTTTCCCGTAACTCCCGAAAACGTCTCAAAAACAGCGGCCCTGTGGAACATACGACGCGTCAACAAGAGTATCAACAAGAGTAAATAATTGAGTCACCCACCTAATATGACTTCGCTACCCGTTACATCTGACGTCCTCTTCTGCCACACCAGAAATAGTCCACAATAGGGCTAGGCAGCAGAGCTGGGATCGGCACTGCACTGCTGTCGGCCGCCCTTACTTCGGTTGGATCCGAAGACTGGGGTTCCGGATATGCATCCAATGAAAATCTGCTTGGCACTTATGTCAGATGTGTAACCTAAAGATCGTGATATGACTGGTCAGGGGTTGTTTGCTACGCGAAGTCATTAAACTCTAACTTGATATTTCCATGCATGAGATCGCTACTAGACAAGTATGATCGTCTAATTTTTCCTATTCGCCGCAGTTCTCATGTCTTCAATACACAGATGAAAATTTCTTCCTTTTTTTTCGGTGTAGTTGTGGACTCAGAATCGTCGACGTTGTTGTTGTGGTCGGGGCTGTATGTCACTCTCCGTGGCCGTGGCAACTTGTGTAACTATTACCTAGTCTCAGTACAACAACATGAATTTTGGTCTGGATTGGCTCTCTACCAAGTTAATAATCGAGCTAATTTTTCTCTCCTTTTTCGGTATTCAACATCTAGTTATGTTTTAATTTTAGGTCACGATTTTCTCTATTCATGATGGGCTTAGATCGCTTGTGTCGCGGCGTTTATTCATCGCAATGTTTACCTCTTAAAGCTAACGTTATAACGCAACGATTATGACAAGATAACCACCCGAAATAGCCTCTCTGCTCTATGACTCTACATAATTCTTCATGTAGAACTCAGCTTCTCTGAGCAGCTCACAGCCCGGGAACCCGAGTTCCACATATTCCTGGTCGAGCATAGCCTCAACTCTAGCAGACGTAGGATCGGTGCTGAACAGGTAGGATTAGCTTCGTACACTGTAATCTCAACTGGTAACAAAATAGACATAGTCGAACAGAAATATATAAAATAGAAAAACTTACATTGGTGAATTTCCCTCCTCCTCAATCGAGCCAGGGATCCAAATGATTCCCACGGGGCGCGCGATCTCAGTGATGATCTGCTTGATAGGTATATTCGGCGAGATGCTGACCACAATAGTCAAGTCATCGACCTCAAGGAACCCATACGGATCCTCTGCGACGCCGATGCCGGCATTATTCAGCGCGGTGATAGCATTCGTCGAGAGCGCCGGGTCCTGCGCAACACAGGGGACGTCCACATTTCCAGAATGCTCCATAACGAGTTCGCGCAGGCTCAGCAGCAGCGCGTACTGCGTGAGGGAGTAGTCGTGGCCGCGGCCGTACTGGTTTCCCCAGACCAGCTCCCCCAACGCGAACCCCACGACCTTGCGCGCCTTGTGCAAGTTCGCATGCGTGGCGAAGAGGCCCTTCAGCGCGGCGTAGTGCGTAGTGCTTTCCCACTCTTTCTTCGCGTTGGCGAAGATCTCCGAGAGCACGGGAACGGAAAAGTGGCAGCTCAGTCGCAAGTTCCGCCCGGCGCTGTCCACGGGGTGGTAGTGGAACACGAGGTTGAGAGGCAGGAAGGCGTTCTGCGGATTCCAGCTTATCGAGTGCGCCTCGTCGGTCAGGTCCTGGATCGTGCGATAGCTAATTGTCGGCTTCTCGCTGTTGTGAATCAGCGTTTTACTCCATTCTTATAGCCCATGACTGGCATGACATTGGAAAGGGGAGAAGAGAAGGAGGAGGAAGGGGATAGGGACGGTGAAAAAGGAGCAGAGAAAGGGGGCGGGAGAAATGGAGAGAGGGAAAAGGAGAGAATGGGACGATCAGCAATATAAAGGGGAGAGATAGGTTGAGAAAGTAAATACTCTAGTTTCAGTCGAGTTCCGCCTGGAGTGTTGAAGACGGAGATAGAATCGTCCACAGGCATCTGCACTACACGGCCATTCAGGTCCGTCACGGCCAGCGTCTTATTTGGCAATCTGCCCTCTGCGTACAGGGCCATCTGGTCAGCGACGAGCTTCAGTTCGAGCTTCGTATACAACGGAACGCCGCGCTCGTAGAGGTTACGAATAGAGTTGATGATCATGGCCTTCATATTCTGCTCTTCAGGCGACAATAAGTGTCCCATGAAATATGGGTAAGGGCTACCAGCCTCCATATTGGCACGGAATCGAATAACTCCAGCAACGATCTTAGCTATTGTTTCGGGCAGAGTATCAGTCCAACATCCAGCTGGTTCGTTTTTCTTATATGCGGTTTGGACTTGCGAAACGAAGAGTGGGATCTTACTTGAAGTTGAGGTATAACGGTCGATAATAGAATATAGAGATGGTGAGAGAAAAGAAGAGCCCAGAAATAAAGAATTAATGTGTATATTCGGAGTAATTAGTGGTCTGAATGAGTCTCAGTGACATGGGAATCTAGTGATATATAATTATAAGGGCGAACGGACGGGGTGTGACTACCTCTTGTATATCAACAAATAGCCCGTTACGGATAACCTCAGGTGCCACAGCCACCCCATTCCATGACAGATGATAGGCAGCCACATGAGGCAGATAGAGACCACGCGTGGTACCAAGAATAGCGGTGGGTTTCGAGGGTTTGCTTTCAGACGGGTATTATTTTCGAGCTAGCACGGTTTGACGGTGACACGAGAGTAGTACGGTACGTCATGGCTTTGGAGTGCGTGGCAAAAAATCTCTTCCTAACCTTGGGGTCCTTTTGATATATCTAGAGTACATACTCATATCCGTACCGAACCCGATGAACTCTATAACTTCGATCAACTCATTGGCGTCTTGTGCCTCTCGCAGTTTTAAAATAATAGTACCACACTATGAAACAACTCTTCTCTGCTCATCATACGAAACTTGTTTCTATAGCCATCGAGTGTCCAGGTAGAGTCGGCGACTGCTCTTCAGCCTCTACTATACTCGACAGAACCGGTGCCCTTATTTTCCTCGGTCTCCTCACCAGAGTAAATAATCTCCTTGAGAATCTGCGTGTCTTGCTCGCCCCTCTAATTCCATCATCAGGCTGCCGATCAGGCTGCTGTATCGTGAGATGCTCCGTAACGTTTAGAGTGAAGAGTTTGACACCTCCAGGGCCCGCCTTATTTCGTGCCAAAGCTCGCAGTATTGGGATTGAAGATGCCATTATGGTAACCGCAGTTTCGGCGATTGATAGAACCGTTAGCTGGAGCGAGCTGTCTACAAGAAGAATCAGTGTTGCTCAAAGATGTGTGATGTGATATAAGCTACCCAGGTTCGCTTCGAAGGTGCCAGCCAGGGCGTAAATTTTAGCTAGCGAGATGATTCCAGCACTGTCAAATAAAGAGTTAGAGATTGTCACTGTCATCAGTGAAGAGGGAGTAATCTTACAAAAGCCCGAGGCTCATGGCGCATATGGCTCCAAATCGTTCTTTCCTATTCATATTCATCTTCCAAATGATTTTCCCTGGAAGCAGTGCCAACAATATATCTACGGTCCCAGAGTATGCTATATCATTGTTAGTATGATAATTTGTGCATTTCTATTTTCAAATGTTTCGTACCTGCGACAAAAGAATTGTACCTGATTAGTATGATTTTTGGCCAGCAGGAGCCGGGCAAAAAGACATTAAAGTTCTTCTGTAAGGGTGTACAATTAATCCAGTTGAAGAGGATACTGAGGCCCATCACAACATTGACAGTAACTATGGCGAACCAGACAATACATTTCACCCAGCCATTGGATATACGGAGTAACGTCAACGCAAAAGATGTCTTGCTGACTGTTGTTCCAAGTATAGAGAACACGCCAGCTATCAATAATGCCAGTAGTATTCGGGGAGTGTTCGCTAGAGGGATGTCGTACAGCTCCTTTCCCCATCCGAATGATACGGCAACTGATGTTGAGGTGTTAGAAAGGATGATTAAAACCTAGAAATGCGTGAGAACTAGATAGCTCTGACGGGGACTGGCTTCATTGTCCCTACCCATGACTTCGATATGAAATGTCAGTGATTAAAACTTGTCGCGAGCGATGAGAGGCAATGTACAGGGGAAAAGGGGGGCAAACTGGCTAGGGATAAGGCTGAGTAGTGCAATTGCGCAGCAACGGGGTATCGGTTTAGGAGTCGACCGGATAAAGGGGCAGCTGGCTTATGATATTACTCACGATTGCTAAGAGACGGTCATCCCACCATAAGCCCCAATGTTTCCGGGACTTGAGATAGAGTCGGAGTGCCAACCATGCGCCGGCTACTATGGCGAGAGCCCACACACATGCTTCAACCGAAGGGCCAAAGTTATCGTGGGCCAGTTCTTCTCCCAGCACAATCGGAGGCACTACCATGTCCTGAGAAGAGCCACGGACCCCATTGCTGTGCAAATCCATGGCAGCAAGTCGAGGGCGCGAGCTGATCGGCCTTCAGTGATTCTCTGCTCCGCGGCTCTACTGTTATCTGTCGCAGTGTGCATGCATGGAGAAGCGGGAAAAAAGATAGAGAGGTTCTACAGTTGCGGCGTCACTATCCGTCGGTGGGTCCAGACTTATAAGATCTAGACTGCGACGAAGCCTTATACTACACACATGCGGCGGTGGCGATGGCAGCGGTGGGAAAAGGGGTAGGCGGCAATATATCACGGCAACACATCACGGCAACAAGACCCTGAGCGGATGAAACGCTGTCTCCAGATCGACTGCTGGGAAGCACAAGAGGCGCAAGAAGCGTGAGGGGTCGGGACCGTCGGGCAGCGACGGCGACGGCGACGCACCCGCGCCATGGCTGCTATGGCCGGTGAGGATATTCACCGCCTGTCCAGAGCATGTGCAGCGCATGTCCAGAGCGTGTCTAGAGCATGTCCAGAGCGCCCCCAAGCACGCGGAGCAGCGCAGAGCCCGGCTGTGTTCTGCCTTGGGATGTACGGTAGCATGTATCAAGTGGGCAGAGCATGCTTGGTTGATCTTCGGTCCATGTTTCGGTGCCCTTGGCCGTCAAGTCGTGCTATCGCCATCCGAGGCTAGAGAGTGGTCTAGACTATGCCGGTCGGACGGTCATCCCCTGTCTATACGACCGGAGTAGAACCCGGAGACTGAGGCTGTACATCATTGTAGAGGTACAGTATGTACGTATGGTAAGTTAAGTAAGTCACTCAAACAATGAAGGCGCGCGATGATCAGCAACGGAAGCAAGCGGTACAGTACGGAGTACAGTACAATACCCCCACATACTCCGCACTAGGTAATCAAATGGCTGCAGGTGTTGCAGACAGACCCACTAATTACCCGGGATAACAGCACAAGATTACTTCGTACCCGTTTCACATTGCGCTCGGGGCTTCTGCGAAGGTTCAAGTCTGTGCCAACACAGCAGCAGTAGCTACCTAGTACGAGAGGGCCTTCAGTGCCACAAGGCCATTACATATGATCTAGAGCTAGTACGCCATTTTCAGCCTAAAAGGCTGGTCCTACAAGAATATAGATAGGTCCTTGGTCGCGACGCGCGAGCGCCCCACCGTGTTTCTATTCTGCGCTAGACGCCGGCCGGCATCCGCTGCCGCGAGGTTAACAGCGACAGAGTACGGTACATGGGTACATTCACGCACTTATACGTGATTCCCATCCACCACCCCAAACAGTGACGACGATCAATGTGTTAATCTCGGGCCGCGCTTTTCTGAATTTGAAGGAGAGCAAGGACTATGGTATCGTTTATAGACTCGCCTGTCCAATCGGAGTCTCCCGGGTCCTGACTTGGATCATTTAGGTACTCGGACAGAGCGTCGGCAGTTTCAACTTTCTAGCTATGGTGCACGACTACCACATGAATCTGAGAACTATCTTATCATTCATATGAACCATGCGACTCTCAAGCTTTTGTCTCAAGAGTCTACAATCAAATCTGGGTGGCCAGTGTTCAGGAGCGAGGGCATAGATTAGCGCTTTTCCTCTCACCATGATTATGCCCTGTAGTATTACATGCTATCCATAATACTCTATCAGATTTATCTAGCAGCAAGTTAAGTTTCAACTTGGAATCTTGGATTGGATTATCAACAGCACTATGACTATAGGTAGCTACCTACATAGGGGTAGCAGAGGGACACACGGTATTAGTCCAATGCGGCTCGCACCGCTGCCAATGCACCATGCCTTCGGTAGGTTGGTAAGTAAAATTGGCGGCGCAGGCAATACACCACCCAAGATGCGTATGTATTGTGTGCTCTTGCCAGTAATCACACATACGGAGACCTGCATTCATGGGAATGTAGAAAATAAACACGGAATCAAAGATAACGGGTCTCGCCTATATTTTGGCGCAGCCGTGAATTTCTGGCAGTAGTCACATATTTTATAGTAGCAATGTTGCTAACTTCCAGATTTCCTACCCCGATAGTTGGTGCCAGCTAATTTGAGAATTTTGACCCCGAGGAAAGATATCGTTCATCTAAACGACGGCTCGCGACGGGACAACCCGATTGAAAGCTCGCAAACTTAATTTCTACAGCCCGAATGATAATAGTGAAGAGGAAACCTATCACAACAAGACCTTCTAAAGGAAAACCAAGCAATCACACGCAATTCAATTGAGTACCAAGGAAATCGACGTTTAATGGCACCATGAAATCTGGAAATGATTGATTGATGACATAACTACCTCTCTAACGATACGATCCCCAATTGATTAGTCAGGTTAATACCCCTGCGAGCAGATAGGCAAAGAGCGAAATGGAGAGAAAAAGAAAATGTGAAACTGAGAGGAGTTACCAGGGCTCAAAAATATAGAATTGCCGAGAACTTCAGGTGGAGAGACTCAAATTGTGTGATGGACTTTCGTTGAGGTTTAATTAACAGACCACACAAGAGAAAACGGGACAGACCCCATGTCAAGCAAGTGGAGCTGTGGATGTAATTTACAGTGTTGTCGACTTCAGTAACTGTAGCAACGGTACACCTCACTCAGTAGACAATATCTTCTAATTTGCTAGAATATACGGAAAAGAGACCACAAATAGCGACTATTTTAAATATTACCAAGAGGGCGACGAGAGATGGTAAGAAATCAGGCCTTCTAATAAGTTCAGCTTCAGATGACGCCCTAGAACGATCTGTTACATTATCTATTTTCAGTGTACGGAAATGGCGGACCAATATTATCCCATCCTAACAGAGGACGTTATTCTGCATCAAGATATCGCTCGTCAAGTGTCATTTCGAACGGATGAATCGCAATAATTACTAAAGCAGATCGCATGCTCTCACCGGAGACACCAATAAAGCAGATCGCATGCTATACCACATACCTAAATATGGTACATAATAGGATCAAATATGTAGCAAAGCAATGGATTGATAATATATTCAAGTAAAGTGAAGTAGGGAACCGGCCTGCTATCTGTACATGTGATCTCCGAAGGAGACCGGGAGCAACTCGTAGCTTTATAGACCAAAAGCAAAGGCTAGAAGCAATCGAACCCTCTGCTAACCTGCTCGCTCTGTCACAATACTTACAGCCTGGGCCCCTCGTATTCAGCGTGGAAGAACATGATGTCAATTGAAAAGGTATTAACAATCACCAGTAATTATCGTGATACTGAAAAGATCAAGCGAAAAGAACGCGAAACACAATATAAAAATAGATAAGGAGACTCAGCTATGATGACGTAGCTTTCCAGGGGATCAGGCTCGGGTTAATTGATCATGTTTCCTAAATTTTGTACTATGACTATTATGTCACTGGCATTTAGGTATCTGGAAATACGCTAACCTAGAGCATCTATCTCAGCAGGTCGCGGCCTGGGCACTCTTTGTGATCGCACCGCATCGCACCCCATATACAATAATACCATAAGTGCACCTAACTAGGTGTGACGGAGTAGTTTCTCCTTGGCAATCTTGGGAAGTTGAATAGGGTGTGCCAAACAGTCAAAGCAATCTTGGTGATAGGTATACGGATAGTCTATTGAAAGGGAGACTTTCTAGCTAAGGTGCGAGAACTACCGGCTTATGATAGGTATACACACTTCGAAGGTAGGTTAATCCATCTCCTTTTGCCAGTTTTCATCACCTAAGCTACTATAACCAATAGGTCTATGCCCCACTATAGCCGCTATTCCGTGACACTAGGAACATAACGATATCAAATTTGCGGATGTCAGGGCATTGAGATCACAGGTGTAAAAGTAGATATCGAAATTCAAGTTGAAGGGTGGCCGGGTGGGCGGACACTGGAAAGAATATAATTATGATCGAAGATTCTATGGACGTTTTGTTAGAATTTTACTTGTTGTAAAATTTAATTCTATCCCACGCATCTTAGTTCTTCTCCGGAAAGATCTCCAATCCCCATAGGGCTCTTTCTTTACGAGTTACCCAGTAATTATAAAAGTAGATGCACGGCAATTTGTGCAATACATGAAATTTTGCGGTCACAGTGGTCTGTCCAGATCGGGAGATAGAAAGCCGCTTTGGGTTGTTTTTGTTACAAACCGGGGTGCAACTGGCTCGGTTTCATTTGGATTCTTTGTCTCTACGTATAGGAGTACAATATGAGAACAAGCGTTGACCCTGGCTCATGCGGCCAAAGAATGGGAAACACAACTTTCCGAATTATGTTCTCGTGAGCTCAACTGGCTGTATGCATACCGAGATTCTTCCTCCTCTTCGAATTTCCAGCCCGAGATTCGTAACTCACCGCCACGATGCAGGCACCCGCCTGGGAGAGCTACCTGCACGCGATAAACGAAGCGTGGCAGAGGTATCGAGTGGATGGGGAAGATATCTTAGAGGCTGATTGGGACCGGTTACAGCAATTTTTTCGAAACCCGGCAAACCATCCTCCAATTCTCAACATAAACACTTTACCATTCTTCGATACTTTGCGGTGGCGGCGGTACCGCTACTTGGTCGCACCACATTCTGATTTTGACCCACAGCCGCCCGGTGCCCCACCTACTCGAGCTCAGAGGAGGTATCAAAACATGCTGGCATATTTTACGGCGCCGCGCTTAGTTTCGCAAAGACCCCTAGGCGTGGGTGGTAATGGTCTTGCTGTTCATTTTAGAGACAACGGTCCCCAACCTAGTGCTGGGCCTGCAAGGGATATAGTCATCAAAGTTGCTCTATCTGGCTGGCAAAGTGACGACATTTTGCAAGAAAAGGCCATGATGAGGGTGGGTTGCCATTCAAAGAGGATCATGCTTATACTAACAAGTTATTAAACATGCCAGAAAGTCGAAAGATCTGCCCACTGTATGCAGACTATCCCTCCTCGCACTATTGGGAAACCCGACGACGAGCCAATAATGCCCCTAGAACTTGATACCGCTGATTCGAGTGACGGCTCTGACTCAAGCGGCAATTTAAGCCTTTCTGAGGCGACAGTCCGTACGAGACACCCAGACTCTGATACAATTCAACAAACACAGCAAGGGATGACAGCCCAACAACGTCAGCAAAGGCAACGGAGATGGAATAATAGGAATCAAGCAATACGGAACAGAAGAGCAAGAATGACAAGAAATCGCCAGAGAAGGGATTACATCATCATGGATTACATGTCACTTGGCACTCTATCAAGCTTGATAAATAAGCGCGCAAGCCACACGCCCGCTACCGTAACACTTCAACAAATACCAAACCGAGTGCTGTGGTCATTTTGGCTCTGCCGTAAGTAGTCTGGAGATTTTCTCAGGCAGTCCAGCGTCATTCGGCTGATGCGATCGCAGTTGTCAGGGGGTGCATAGCTATGGAGTTCCCTCCTCGAAAGTTTCATCCTGATCGTAGGCAACCTCCGCCGCCTCCCAAGGACGCCGTCAAACTCTCCTCTGCAAGGCGAACTGGGATGCTACGCGAACTCAGAGGCCTTGGTACACCAGTTTATGACTCGCTGCCCTACGAGAGATACGAACAACTCGAGGGCGATCTCATCGAGACCGTCCCTCAAAATCCGCCTCGACATTGGAAACAGCTAAGAAAGCAAAACATGGTACATGGCGATCTTGACCCAACGAACAGTCCGTCTATCTATCAGACACTTGATGACATTAGCTGATACATCGAAGTTTTTGTCGGCGGGTTCGAACTTGATGAGAACGCTCGGGCACGTTGGGCGACGACACAGGCCAACGCACCAGGCGGTGGTTCGAATAAGGATAAATTCATACACACCAGAAAGCGACCGGATAGAATCCCCCAGGAGCATGAACTCGTTCCTAGATTAAAAGTAAGACTCCCACAAACATTAGGCAACGATAGACGAAAGCTGAGGATGATCAGATAGGGGATTTTGGCAGCGCGAGATTATGGAAACGTGGAAAGAGAAAGTAAGTCCTGCACACACATTCACTGGGTAATCACCACTAACTTGCCATAGTTACTACTACTATAAGCACCGAGTAATGGAAAAGGACGGAGATCACCCCCCCGTAAGATGCCTGCAACATCATAACTTCGACACGGTGCCTAATGAAACCTAGGAATCCTTCGGTCCCGAATGGGAGGCCCTCGCGCCATCGAATTGGCACTTCCCTGCTCCGCCTCCCGTGGTCTTCCAAGATGAGCGCGAAGTAGCCCAATCTAGAACATGTGGTTATTACAGCAGCCAAACGAACATTTGGAATATTGCAATGGTACGTCAGATATCAATATCTTCCATGTTTGCACTTGTTGCACTATGTTGCAATTGGAACAGAATGCTGGTGTCAGAGGGCAGCGTCGTCAAAAGAGCGTGCATTGTTGTTTTACAGAGAGCGTATTTCCAGTGTTAGTGGTGTAAGGGGCGCATCGTTGCCATAATACTAACGTGCCTCAGTCGATGTGGGCGCTCATAACTGGGTTCTTTCCACCTGTACCGCCGCAGGCTCAGCCCCCTGACCCTAGGACGCTCCCTAACCGGAGGGTGCCGTTAAATTCAGACAACCAGATTGACTGGGACCAAATGTTGCGATCGCAACCAATTGCTTTCAGAAGGCGCTTCCACATGAACTACTGCGCTCTACTCGTGAACCCCAATGTTAATACCTATAATTGGGCTGATCAAACATTGAGACAAACTATTGCCCGTTGCTGTGAGTCCCTGGCAGCCTAATGTTCTGCGTATAAATACCTAGTACATTGAGAGGAAATGCTGCTATAAGAGTCCATCCCTACACAGTGAGCAGCAGCTGATCGAAATTTTGTTCCAGTAAGCCACGAACCTCTCCATAGACCGTCTCTACTCGTTCTACTTAGGGACGCCGAACGAAACGCCCAACAAAATTTCAATGAAAGCGATAACGCTATTCGAGATTGGATACAGTATTGGTTTTTTGATGTAGTTATACCCCAACCCCCGAGTAACAACCCGGCAGCCCCCGGAGGTGGAGCAGGCGGAGGACCGCCTGGAGTTCCACCTCCTGGACCTGGAGCTCCTGGACCTGGAGCTCCTGGACCTGGGGGTCTTCCGGGTGCAGGGGGCGGACCTGGAGCTCCTGGACCTGGGGGTCTTCCGGGTGCAGGGGGCGGACCTGGAGCTCCTGGACCTGGGGGCCTTCCGGGTGCAGGGGCCGGACTTGGAGCTCCTCCGGGTGCAGGGGGTAGAGGAGATGGAGGAGGTGGAGGAGGCGGGGGAGGCGGAGGGCCTCCGGCGCCACAACCGGCTCCGGGTGTTCTCTTTGCTCCAGTGCCCCAGCTTCCCCCTGGCAGCGCTGGCGTTGGGGCTTTGAGGGGTGCAAGGGAATACTTGGCAGATTTTCCGAATGGCGCTTATAGGATCGCTAACCCAGCGACGGGTCTTCTGTGCGGCCTAGCGGCACTTCAACACAGCATATTCTTCCAGCTAGGACCATATCCAGTCATCAATGGTGTCCGGCAGGATTTGTCGGTCAGACTCCCATCGCAACAGGATCTGCTCGACATATATCAGCATCTAGTAGCAACGGGACATTTTGCTGCTGTTCAGGGCGCTGCGCCAGACGTCGTGGCGCAGCAGAATCTCACTTTCTCTGCGCTCAGCGCGACCCTCGATGCATGGGGCCAGCAGGTCGGCATTCCGTAAGTCATCCTTCTATATCATGGCAATTTTTGTTCTTGAAAGGCTCCTAACCACCACACTTCTGTATTATAGGCTACAGTTGGGATACATTTTGGAAGGCGTTGCCGACCCCCGCCAAGTCGCTGTCGTACTGTCATCGCCACAGCCTAACGCAACAACCATCTGGATATATAATGATAATGCCGAACAACTTATACCCGGACAGGCCGCTCTCAATCATTTTGAAGGTCTCAACCCCCTGTAATATCAGATCAATCTGATAGTTCTTATATAATCTGATCTATGAGAAGGAAAGTGAATTAGAAGGCGCCGGCGAGGGAATTTGTTTGCGATTATTATCTCGAGAACGGCTTGTAATACTTGGGTACAAAATATGATGCTACAATACACGAATTAATTTCTATTGGATCAAGACAAACGTTACGTTCACGATGAGAAGCGAAGTGATACGAAAATAATCGGCTTCAACCAAGCACCGTGACAGTTATTCGATGCCGAATGAGATACCTAGATAGTACCACATGGACTTAATGTACCTATCAGCTCAATGCAGAGCCGAGAATGAGAGCAGCCCAACGCCTGCATCTGCCATAGTTCAATTGCCATCTCAAGACGTTAATGAAATGTCGAATAGCGTGGAGAGATAAAGTGTTCTCGCATTTATTTCTCAGTTTGGCTTCATAGATAAGTCTAGGCCGATCCAGGTACCATCGTCCGTTCAAATAAGCTATCTCCTGCCAAGATCTTAGAACCCCAAGATCGACCTGCCCGAAGAGGATGGTAACGGCAGTTTGCATCTGGGGGTCAGCTTCAGTTGCCCGATCCAGCTCTATCGCCACACGGATGCTACATTGCAACTTCAGCTCGTCTCATTGATAGGTGAGGTGGTTTTGGTCGGTCCCAGCTCCGTCCGGCGGCTAGAGTTACCGAGGTTTGCTTCTTCAATGATTTAATACCCTGTGTGTTCACTATCCTTCTGTCCTCGTTGCCCTCGAACATAACTCACCATCATTTCTGTCCCGTTTCATACTATTCCTTGGTCAATCATCATGAAGCTGCAACACGCCAGCAATCTCCTTCTGCTAGCAGGGCTCGGCAGCTCGTGCCTCCTGCCTGAAGAACGCGCCGGTGGCTCGATCCGCAAATCACTTCACCGCCGCCAGGGTAACAGCGGGAAAGCAATTGGCAAAGGGGATCGATTCAACAGCGGAAACTCGTTCCCGCGCGGCATCGGTAGTGGAAATGCGACCGACATGAGTACCATTCTCAACGTGAACGAGGTGTCGACGGGTCTGGCGGGATTGGTGAAGGAGTACGGCATGCAGACCTTTGTCACGCCCTATAAAACATACGAAGGCCGAAGCATACAAGGTGCCGCGATTGGTGGTGGCTCGGGTACTTCGAACTCGAAGTATCATATATACCTCAACGGCGCCATTCACGCCCGTGAGCGTGGCTCGCATGACAGTGTTCTGTATTTTATTTCGGATTTACTGTACGCTCAGAAACACGGTACAGGTCTCACTTATGGCAAAAAGTCGTACACAAATGCCGACGTGACCAAGGCTCTGAGCACGGGCATCGTGGTTACACCCCTGATCAACCCGGACGGAGTCAATTATGACCAGACAAGCAACAGTTGCTGGCGTAAGAACCGTAACCCTAAGAGCTCCAGCAGCCGGGATCCAGACACCATTGGCATCGATCTCAATCGCAACTTCGACTTCGCTTGGGACCTGAGCAAGTGGGCTTCGAGTGTAGCCGACGAAGTGGCATCGACCGATCCCTCGTCGGAGGTGTTCCACGGCACTGCCGCTTTCTCCGAGCCGGAAACACAGAGCATGAAATACATCTTGGACACATACACCAAGGTCAGATGGTTTATCGATCTCCATTCGTACGCCGGTGACGTTCTGTATTCCTGGGGCAGCGACACGGATCAGAGCACGCAGCCGTACAAGAACTTTCTCAACACGACTTACAACAGTGTCCGCGGCATTACCGGTGATTCGGTCTCGTCGAAATACGGCGAGTATATCTCCAGCGAAGACTTGAGCAACGTACAGACAGCAGGAAACCGCTTTGGGAGCGCCATGAGCACTGCTGCCGGCAGGAAGTATACGGTGATGCAAAGCGCGTACCTGTATCCCACCTCGGGAGCCAGTGATGACTACTCTTTCTCACGCCACATCGCCGATCCTACCAAGAACAAGGTGTACTCTTACACTGTCGAGTTTGGCTTCGGAAATAGCCAGTCTTCGTGTCCTTTCTACCCCACGGCGGCTCAATATACGAGCAGCCTCCAGGAAACAAATGCAGGCTTCAGTAAGTAATGACTTGTTAGACACTTGCGCTAGTATCATCATTCAGAAGATGTCTTGTACTCCTTCAATTGATCCTCTACCTGTTGCGTCCGGGTTCCTCCAAATCAGAAATCTCACTAACTAATCTATCACAGTGGAATTCTTGCTCGCGGCGGCCGATATTGGGCTTGAGTAGGCGAATCGCGTAAATTCTCATTGACATAGAAATAAATACTAGTTATGTTACATAAAGTTCTTTCAATAAGTATCACGCGTGATGATTCAATTCGGTGCACAAATAGCCTGCCCGTGTCTCTCATCTAGGAGGTCCATGTTTCATCTGTGCTCCAAAACTAGTAAAATCCGCCCACAAAAAGTTCGAAGTGACAACAACCACAAATGTACCAAAGCCTCCGACCTTTTCTCTATATTCAATTTACATATTTAGCCTTGTCTGAGATCCATCATTGAAGCCAGAACACGCGCGTGACAGCCCCCGTAATTGCGAAGCAGAAATCACTTTAGATGGGAAAGGAGCACACATCAAAGCGAGCCGCAAACGTGAGAACAAAGCGGCGCTCCAGTTGATGCACGCACCCGGCATCATGAGCCGCTAGGTTGATGAATGCGGAAGCGAACAGACGTGCGATCTGAAATCTACACCGTAGTTTAGGCGGCGCCGCGCAACACGCCCCGTTGTCACCCGTTTATCCTAGGGACGTTGTCACTGCCAGTGCCAATCATTCCCAATTCGTAGCGATAATCACCCATTTTAAATCCTCACACTGAGGAAGCACTCGATGCAAAGTGAAAGATCAGTGGTATTCTCGGGATAACGATGCGAACGAATTTTTTCCTACCTCCCAGCTCGCAGGTTACCTACCTTCTAACGGCATCGCATCTTTGCGGTACCGAGACCCCCTAATATACATCACAATCATTAATTAAGCTTGATATGTTCGCTTTCAAGCATTTTCGCTTGTGCGGCATCGTCAATTGTGTCTGTTACTTCTTATATAGTATTCGCAGACTCTTCAATCATGGCGTGTGCCCAGGATACCCCCATTCCAGCCCCCATTTCCTGATTCCCAGCTTCTTTTTCACTATGTTAGATAGCAAGTTAGCAAGCTCTCATCTAACGCGAAGAACTAAACATTCATCGTCTTACCGCCGCTGAATATCGAGGCATCTTCGTTCATGGCAGCATCATGCCATAGTCGGAGACACCACGTGGCAACCAAGGCCTACACCACGTTTATTAGTGCATTGATGGCTTTCATAAGAAATACCTTGACTCAAGAGTAGAAATTGTAGAGTCAAGGCAATGCGAACCATTGCACTTACTATACACAAAGTGTTAGCATAAATTCAGTAGACAGCATAGGTGCAACTGTTTCAATAACTCCATGCGCATAAACAGGTGCCTAGGTAGAGAATCCAACACTTACCATCAGCCTGCTGTCTCGGCAGCGCCGTCGTAAGAATCATCTTCAACAACCCACCACTCTCCCTCTCCCCGGCATCCTCAATCGCGATCCTTCTACCCTCTGTATCCCACCACTCACACCTCCCCTCCTTTCGCGTAATCTCAAAGAGCTCCGCGTCTTCGCCCCCACCACTACTATTAATACGCAAGACCTTAAACCCAGACCTCGGCAACCCCGCGCTTGTCGTAGTCGTCGTCTTCTTCAAACCAACATGTCCCAGCGCCTTCCTCGAGACCGCCGTAAGGAAAAATCCGTAGCGCGACGTCGAGGTCAATGCATGCGGGCTCTCGAGGTTGTAGATGTGGCGCTGGTACGTGCTTGTGTGCGCACTCCCACCCCCGCTGCTGGTGCGCACCCGTGCCTCGTGCCGCGAGAACTCGACCTTGTGGTCCGCGCGCGAGAGGTAGTTGACGTCGTGGTCGAGCTCGTAGAGTACAGAGGAGGAGGAGGGGCCGGCGGATTCTGAGTATATGAGCCGGCCTGCGAGGATGAGGATCACCGGCTGGATGACGTCGTTTGTTGCGCCCTGCTCTTCGAGGGCGGCGTAGGAGGGGGGAGGTTCTGCTTGCGGAGGTTCTGCTTTCTCCATTTGCTGTTTTTTTTTTTGTTTGAAGTAGATTAATGAATTCTTTATATAGGTATGTAAGTTGATCTGATCACTTAGTCAATTACTTTATAATTATCATCTCACGCCAGTGCGGTGTGGCGGCCAACAATGCCGACCGAGCGGCGCGCTTCAAATAAAAGCTTAGCAACCGTCACTACCTACCCCAGACCGGCCGGATTGGATGGCCGAATACAAATTCTGCATAATTTGGTACTTACTGTGGCTCTGCTGAGCCGATTTCCGCCGAATCAAATTGAGCGGTAGAATTGGAATGAATGCAGTATGATGAACTGGCGTGTAATACGGTACCAACGGCATGACGACAGTAAGCCGAACTAAGCCCAGCCGAGAATGCGAAGCACTAATTAGAGAGTGAGAAGATGAAAAGATGCGCAACAGCATCGTATTATTGTTGCGCTTGAATTAAAAATATATACCTCAACGAACTAACCCGTCAATAACCTCCTGATAGAAATATACCAAGGCGTTTTCGCCGGCTTCTCATTCCCATCCGCATCCGACTGCGCTGGGCTATCCTCAACAACGAGGTGTTCTCTGCGTCCCGTCACCAAATCAACCTCTCTCAGATTTACAAATTTCGTCCTTTTTATGATCTTCCAGCCTAGGAATAGAAGCGTGAAGATGACGATGACGATATAATCGAACACGAAATCCACGGCCGCGAACCCGCCAATGAAGACCGAGTACCCTGAGATGAAAACAAGGAACAGGTTCAACAGCACCACGAACCAAGTGCCGAAGGGGTAGAACAATGCCCTGTAGGGCAGATCGTCGACGCTGTGGCCCTGCAGGACCCAGGCCCTGCGCATGCGCAGGTGCGTGATCCCGATGAAGGCCCAGGCCACGAAAGTCGCGGCGCCGGAGATGCTGATCAGATACCCGAAGACCTTGCCCGGGCTCGACGCGACATTCAGCAATGCGATGAGCCCAAGCGTGTTCGAGAACACGATAGCCCGCACGGGCACGCCGTTCTTCGTCGTCTTGGCGAATAAACGCGGCGCGCGCCCCTGGTTCGCGAGGGCCACGAGACTTCGCGAAGCGACGTAGATGGCACTGTTCACGGAGCTGAATTGCGCTGTGATCATCACCACGTTTAGCAAATTGCCCGCACCGCCCCAACCAGCATTCACGAGCGCGATTGTCCATGGAGAGAGTGCTGATTTGCTGGTTGCTGTGAGGAGATCTGTGCTATTGTAGGGGACGATGATGCCAGCGAAAAATACCAATCCGATGAAGATAATGAGGATTCTCCAGAATGTTTGTCGAATGGCACTGGGGAGATCTTTCTTCGGATTTTTGCTCTCAGCCGCCGTCAGAGCCAACATTTCCGTGCCGGCGTAGTAGACAGCTGCCAGAACGAATGTTTTGCCGAATCCATTAATACCATTCGCAATGACGCCCGGATCCCTCCAGTACCTGAAGCCGATATATTCGCCTCCTATAGCGCCAGTATTGACCAAAATCGCAACCAGGAACCCGCCAAGGACCGTGAACAGCTTCCATACAGCTAGCCAGTATTCCATCTCACCATACACAACAATGCCCAGTAACGACGTGCCCTGGAACAAAGCCCAGAAAATCAAGATCCAGCCGTACGAGGGCACAGGCGTGGCCCAGAAGCCTAGAATAAGGGATATATTGTTGTAGTCGTTCGCGATGTTCGTGACCCATTGATACCAGTAATTCCAGCCGAGACTAAAGCCAATAGCCGGATCGATGAAGCGGCCGGCAAGCTCGATGAAGGCGCCCTGCACGGGGAATAGCGTAGACATCTCGCCCAGGCTCTGCATCACGAAGAACACGTCCACGCCGATGATGATGAAGCTAATCAGCGCGCCGACGGGGCCGCTATAGGCAATGGCCGTCCCGGTGCCATACCAGATCGATGCGCCGACTATGCCGCCAAAGGCGATCATTTGCTATGTGCCAAAACATGTTAACACTGAGACGACTTGTGCAGTAGATTTGTTAGAGGGGTGAATCCCTGCTCACCAGATGCCTGTTCTTGAGACCCCGCTGTAACCCATCGTCGATGACATTGCCGTTGTCAGCAACTCCCAACTCATACGATTCATTGCTCGCAATTGTAACATTTTCGGCCTTCACAGGACTAGACGAGCGATTGTCCGAGTCGGCTCTTTTTAGAGAGGGCGTGTTATTGATCTCCATGTCGTCTCATCAAGTCAGCCACAGACCCCTGCCGGTCTCGACGAAGCTCTTAAGACTTAAAGTGACGCAGCGTCCACACGGTCCAGAACGTGCACGACGAGACATCGCTCATCGTAAATACAAGGGGACGCAAAGTATTTTATTTATACCGATCAACCACGCATCGACTTACCTATACACATTCCTATAAGAGGCTCGCGTCCAGGCTTATCGGGTTCGCCAAGGCATGGATATGTTCACCCATTGCTAATACAATACCCCGCTCACCGCTTATCAGGACTGCGGATCTCGACTACCTTGCTGCTGAAGTGCGTATCAGCGGCCTAGGAAGCATAGTCGATTCCATGGTGCCATATCTCTGCTAGATGATATTATCCAAGATTCGCCCAATGATAGCTTATCGGGGATAACGTGGTTTTTGATAGCTGGAGCTCTAACAAGGCCCTGATACGCCGGTCCAGAGGTCAACAGCCGGATCAGATGAACTACAATCTGAGGAGGATATATTATCCTGAAACCTATCGGACATGATAGTATCATTGGTCAAAGCTCGGATATGATGCATAATGCTTTGATTTTTTCCAGCTCTGCTAAGTCACAACTTGAGTACTTACATCGTTCATAAGTGCTGGTTAGTTGAAGGCCGGGTTTACCTGTGGGTCCAAGCTTGCTGCACCCACTAAGCACAGCTAGTGGATAAGTAATTGGCTCTAATTCTCAACGTCCGATTGCCACCGGCCCCCTATAATTATCACCTCCTATCACCTAGATTGATACTTATAATCAGTTGCGAGATACATATCTTGATCTTGATCTTGTCTCCCCATCCTATCTCTAATCACAGTGAGTCCAATCTCCTCGCCTATTACGGAGTATACGCAATAATTATACTTTTGCTACCCTATCACGCAAGTGACCGTAAGGTAAAACGTACAAACTTACCTGCCTACGACCGGTTTTCTAACCTTCTTCCTCGCAACAAAGTTCCACTAGCAGTCCTACATACGTGTCACATAGTCGTATACTTCTTGTCCCTAGGTAGGTATATGAGTTCGAACAGCTTAGAGGGCTCTTGGCCACAATGGTTTGGCCTAGCGGTACAGAGGTTTGTTCTTCGTGAGCCGACAGCCGTAGCGTGCCTGCCCAGCCGTAGCGTGCCTAACTGTAGCGTGCCTGCCCAGCCTTAGTGATTGAGCCCAGCCGTAGACTCTATACCGCTAGTGCTCGGGGGTTCGATTCCCTCGGTGGCCAATTACTTTTTTTCCATTTTCCATTTTTTTTTCTGTGTTCACAGCTTTGTATATCTGCTGAATATTCGCACTCCCATCGTCTTCAATATATCTTGCTGCACATTTGTTATACTAATGCAATTAGAAATAGATAGTACTGCACGGAGTGGTTGTGCATTTAATCTCTATCATCACTCTTCTCCTGGCGCCGGGGATTGCACGGCGACTCACGAACATGATACACGGCTAGCATCCTTTCGTATCTTGATAGCTTTGAATTGCTGAGACAGCAGTTTGGAAGATCGCTTAGCCAAAGGCTTGCCCTCAAAAGGGACACCTTGCACTCGATTCGGTACAAGTGAGACTCGGGGAGCAAGTGGGTTTCCTAGCAGATGGATGCGCCTCTTTGCATATTCGATTTTATTCGAGACGTAAGGATATCGTGGAACTCGTTTTGAGTGCGTTTCGTTGGTGTTCATCAACACCACATTTTCCTATCCCAAAATGACGTTTCGTGCAGCCGACAATGTAGTCCCAGGAGTCCTTCAATTTATTCGGGTAGTCTCCTAACGGCGAAGAAGTAGTTTCCGATCTTCTCACTTCCACTGACTTCTTTCCACCCAACGCCGGGCACGTACACAACACCCATACACCTGGGCTCTGCCCATCCGGTCCTGCTTTGGAGGAAATGGCGCCGTAATTCGTCTTCGTTGATGTATTTATTCCAGTCATGCGTACCCCGCGGTACTATCCGCAGCAAGTCCTCAGCAATGACGTTGGTCGTCAGCCAGCTCATCCAAGTGCGCGCGATCGTGCTAAGCACAAGCCAGCCGCCCGGACGCACGAATGGCGTGACACGATCCAAGAACGCCGCCGGGTTCGCGACGTGTTCCACCACCTCGAAGACAGAGACTATGTCGTAGCCGTCCTGCTGTGGATTCGCAGGCACTGGCAGCGCTTCGATTGACGTGTTTTGGTACTGCAGCTTGCAGGCGAGGGCTGGGTCGCGTCGCGCATGTGCCTTTGCGACGGCAAGGACTTCGGAGCTCGGATCGATGGCCGTGACAGATCGTGTGGAGGCGAGCCGCGCCGCTGACTCGGCAAAGATGCCGCCGCCACACCCGATGTCAAGGTATCGCAGTCCCGTCGTGCGGGAGGAGCCGGGGGGGGTGTCAGGCACGGAGTCTTGACACGACCGTATGAAGTCATGACGTAATGGGTTCATGAGGTGGAGGATGCGCGAAGGACCCTGGGGATCCCACCACGACGAGGCGAGCGCATTGAAGTGGGAGACCTCGTCGGGAGACACGGTTGTGAAGGCAGGATTGGCTGAGCTCGAGCTCGGGTTCGGTGTTTCCGCTGTTTTCGCATGGCGGGAATGGGACGTTGATACGAAGGTGCGGTGAGGTATCCTCTGAATCGAGGACGGCGCAGAGGCTAAGTGTCTACTTGAGAGCTGCCGTGCTCTGGGGGAGGTACATCTCGAGGTGATACTCCTTGAAACTGACTGAATTGATCGAATTGGTCTGACTGGGGCGTGGTTTTGGGTAATTTGATACAAAAACCGAGCATTTCGCGTCGCTACATGTGGTTCCATGACCTAATCACGCTTGACAAGCAAACGTTGGTGTTGTTGAATCAAGCATGCATGCATTTCCGGGCTGTCACAAGCAAGAACGGATGGATATTTGCGACCTTGAAGTGGGCCAACATTAGCGCATAAAGCCACTGCAAGCCACTGCGAACGGCGGAGGCCGGTGCTACCCCGAGGGCCGAGGAAGCCTGGCTGTAGCCGCTGAGTCGCCGTGTTTGTCAGCGTCAGTAATCGAGTAATTGGCGTCTCGCCGCAGCGCGGTCGCAACTGACTCAGGCGACGCGCGCCCCACTAAGGGACCTAAAGGAATGGGGCAAAAATGCCCCACGTACAATCGCTCATCTCAAGTAAGCATCAATGGATTCATTAGTAGTAATACCACTTCATGTCCCGGATAGATGAGTAACAGTCAGTAGTATTTCGATGACTTGTCCTTTTCGCATACTCTACACTTAGAAGAGATCTTCTTGCTTCACTCTTATCGACTTTCTTTGTCACATCTTCGACAGTCTTTCCATAAACCAAGAATCTGAGACGGCGCATCGGTAAACTCTTCGCGAATCTTCACAAGGCAACCACGAATCTTATCGCGAACATGCCTTCTGCCACAATTGAGCATAGCAAGTTCGACAGCATACCAGACACGATCGCAGCTTTCCGTACGTCCCTCTGCTTCATATGATATATGTCTATATGTGTTGTCCTGCCATCCGAAACTAACAGGCGCCCTCCGAGCAGGCAATGGCGAATTCATAGTAGTCATGGACGATCCCGGCCGAGAGAACGAAGGAGACCTCATTATTGCGGCCCAAGACGTCACTACAGAGCAGATGGCCTTTATGGTGCGGCACTCGTCAGGCTACGTCTGCGCGCCGATACCGCCCGCACGCACCGAGCAACTCAAACTACCGCAGATGGTCCCCAACAGCCAGGACCCGCGGGGCACCGCCTATACCATCTCCGTCGACGCCGCCGACGCCTCCGTAACCACAGGCATCAGTGCCCACGACCGCGCCCTCGCCGTGAGACGATTGGCCGACCCCAACGCCACAGCCGACAGCTTTCGTCGGCCCGGACACGTGCTCCCTCTACGAGCAGTGCCAGGTGGCGTACGGGTACGGAGAGGCCATACTGAAGCCGGTATAGACTTTTGCCGCCTCGCCGGCAAGGCCGAGGCAGCTGCGATATGCGAAATCGTGGACGATGGCGAAGAGGTGACCGGCCAGGCCATACGGCGGGAGCCCGGCATGCTGAGAGGCGAGGGCTGCATCGCGTTTGCGAGGAAATGGAATTTAAAAGTCTGCACGATCGAAGATTTGGTCAATTACCTAGAAAAAACAGAGGGCAAGATCGGCGCCAACGGCGGCTCATGAGGATTGCATATCATCCAACCTAGACGACACAGCAGTGCACCGAAATATTCTGGATCTATTCCCTCACTTATGTTTGGGGGTTGCACTACACATCGTTCTTATTCGAATTTGTTTGTCTGGGTACACTTTCGGCTTTCAGAAGAAAAAAATGGGTACGGGAAAAAGAGTACATATGAGCGAGCCACTGTCGATATTTCGTATATATTATTTGGTTAGACCATGTCGATATCCGTAGATAGCAACTGAGTCCACACTCTACCAAACCCATCGAGTAATAGTATCTCGTTTGTACAGCACAGCCGCTAGCGTTCCGAGCCGTCTTTTTCCCTTGGCAGAGAGATACGATTCTCTAGTCTAGCACCGTTTGCAGTGATTGTTTGTTGTCATCCGTAGTCTGGAGCGGATAGTTGCTTGGCGGCGTCGGGTTTGAATTTGATGACGATATTATGAGCCGTGTCACAAGTCAAACGACATGGTCAGAGGAACCGCGTAATTCTGTCTGATGGATGATAGATACGTTGGCGATTAGTGTTGTAGAAAGCACTGATCTTCCAAATCGAACCAAGGCGTCGCCGTTCAGCACTGTATGTTAAAATCTCTTCTAGAATAGACCATGCAACCAAACGCGTTTTTTATCAGGTTATAACACACGCTTCGAGAAGCCAGCACACTGAAGGGCATTAATCTATAAAGAAGTCAACTTTTCTCTTTGGTACGAAATATTGATGTCATATTTGATGTTACTTAGTGAGCTAACATTGAGATCATCGTACGAAGTTAAATTTCGAATGTCTATATCTGCATATCCCCTGTCAAGAATTTGGATCATATTTCTCATCGATACTACGACATTGCTCGCCGACACGAAGAACTTGTTAAAAGCACGGTCCTACATTACTTCTGGTATTCCAATTTCTCATACCACATGGATCTCAAAAGCAAGATGAGCGACATTGCATCGTCCAAAGGGTCAGATGGTTCCTACACGATCTATACGCCGGCGGAGTCCACCATCACGTCTCGCCGCGCCACTCCGACTCCCCGCCTCTCTCACAATGGCAAGAGCTCCCCGTCCGCACCAATTCCAGGACCGATATACACGATCCGCCATCGCGAACTACACACAGTGTTAAGTCTCAAAGACGGGAATCTGAGCCTCGAAAACGAATCTGACCCCTATGCCGGTCACTACTGGCGTTGCTCTGAGTACCAAGGCTGGCTTGTATTCCGAGAAACTGCGTCGGGAAAGTTCCTCGGGCGCGATGGCTACGGCGGCGCTTACCGCGCTGGGGATCAACACCAGGACTTCGGTTGGTTTGTAGCCATCGGGGCCAGTGACGCAGGGTACCATCTCCGGTCTTTCTGTCCTAACAAATCACTGAGCTGGATGGCCGTCAAGAAGGATAAGCGCACTTTGGTCAACGCTCAGTGCAGCAATGAAGCTGCGGTGTGGGAGTTTGTGGAGGCTACCTAGGGAACTGCAAGCCGGGGCCGGTTTATCTCACGGACGCGCTTGTATCACGGATACTAAGGGAAAGGATTACGCACACGCGTAAAAGTGATACGAAGCACACAGGGGTAATTAGCCAAGGAGCTCGCTGGCGTTTGAGATGAAAGAACTGAAATTTTCCACCCACAAGACCTATGAAAACTGCCTTACAACCAAACGTGATACCTCGCCCCTTGATGTTGTATTCTCGTTCCACTGGCACAGAATGCTCTTTATGCCGCAGCCTCACTCTCCCTCGAATTCGGAGTCACCTCATGGCCATCTCTGTGCCACCACACCGTAGTTATCCCTTAGTGCGGCAGTGCTGCGGTGGCAACTAATATAATTCTTGTAAGTATTCAAAACCAGGTTTGTTGAGTCATCAGAAATCACTTTTCCTACTTCAGAAATTTGCATACGATAACAGTCATCAGTTCGATCTCAAAATCGCGGTACTTCATCTACGAGCAGTTGTCCCCTAAACCCAGATACTCTGATGCCGGACTGGAATAACCAGGACCAGGAAGGATGGGGCACACAGGGCCGTCCTGTGATGATGTTACCGCCGCCGCCGCCGAAAATTCCGGCCGAGATGGCCATAACAGTACCGGGGTGGGATAACTTCATGGACCCCTTCGGCCGGTGCGCCCAACTCATACTCATCCTCGTGGATCCCTGTATCCCATACGTGGCGCCACCAGCCTGCGTAATACGTCTCCGAGGCCAGAATAAATGTATCGGCCCATTCGGCACGCTCATGGATCATACACCTTACTCTTGGCTATCTTGGAAGATCCAGATGAATCCTTTTGCCCATTTCGAGCTACTCCACGGCCAGAGCTCTCCGTTAGGCGCGGACAAGCTCTCCCCATATTCTGCGCTGGCTCATGACGATTCTCAGAATGCCGTCCGCATCGAAGATCTGAGGATGAGTCGGAACTATGCCGGTTGGCGTCTCGCTGGCCATATCAAAACCGGCTGGCGTATTTATGCACCACACACTATGCCGCGGAAGTGGGTGGCCCTCGGGGAAGACGGCCAGACCCTCATTTCAGTCGTAAACCAAGCCGACGCTGCGGTTTGGGACTTTGTGGTGCAAGGACATACGGTTGTGCCAGGTCCGGTGGCGGTTCCAGAACAAAGATGCTTGAACCCGGCCGTGCTAACTGCCAAGCCGGCGCGGAAACTGCTTCCGCAGCTGCGTGCAAAGGCGCCGGTGAATAATTATGGGATGGGCACCGGCAAATAGACCCTGAGCGATGCGAGATATTATTAGCTTGGCGTGTTCATTCGGCCTCACAGATACCCATGAAGATGTCAGCTTCAAATTGCTTCTACTTCACATATGAAGGAGGATCGTTGTATCCAGAAGACCCCGTAGCCCGGGGCAACCGAGCTGCGGATTGGGCAGCTAGGGTAAATAGTCAAGGAAAAAGTAATTATTTTAACTTCACTGTGAGCAAAACTTCTGATGATCGATCCCAATAGGTGCCTGTGAGAATTTATGTTGAAATCAGTGCCATAATTGTATCGACGACCGCGAGATGGTTTGTTGACATAAACAAGTTGGGAAATCTCGCGGGGTGTGCTTAGGTTGTGAGAGAAGGCAGACGTGGCACTCCTATTAGTCGTGGTTATGTTTTATGGGGCATGAGAGTCCTTATATTATTGATTAACTCGAGGAGTCAGTAAGCCGACCCCACAACAAGGGACGCAAGCCCGGGTGACTTCGATGGCTATGAACAAGACTCGAAGATGTGTTCCGAATTGGAGCGGGAATGGGGGACCCAGCACTGGACAACTAGGACACATTGACGGCGAGGCTTTTCGTAGGACTAGGAGTTCAACTCCCAGTCCGAGCTTTTTTGATTTTTTCCCCCCTTTTTTTTCGACTTTCGTCATTGGACCCCAAGAGCATTTAATGAGTGAGGAATCATCTCAGGCAGGGTATAATACTTATCGTCGCTGAAATCATCGAATTGAAAGGGAGGCTTCAAGACACACATGGGGATTCATAATGCCTGCTTGAAAATAGGGGCGTAGCTTGAAATCTAGGTCACGAAACTGGGCTCATATTTAACAATTCTAAGCGCGGCTCTCAACCCGAGCGCGTGGAATGACCCGAGACAACATATAAAGGGTCTCTATCCGCCCCACACCCGCTAATTTAGCGGCCGAACATGCTCCATGAGCTTGGACACTTCGGTGTATGCGTTCTACAAACGCTGCTGTTGTGTAACTGACAATGCGACATCGGGAAGTCAGTTAAAAACCCCCAGAGACTCCCGTAAACCTAAGCGCCTTCAAGCCATCAATTTTATTGCCATGAATACCTAACCTTAGGTAGGTAGCCTCTGTAGGTAATTCCTCGCCAGAGACAGACCCCACTTCCTCGGCACTTACCTTAATAGTGCCACTCGGGAAGTTCCAGACCCGTCTTGTGGGGTGCCGAGGATAGATAGCTCCTAGGTAGCATACCTTGACGTAGACCTATATTCTACTTCGTAGATGGCTTATTTATATGCCAATCGGATGCCAATCAAGAGCTGACAGAAATTTCCTACGCTTGAGATTAGTGTCAACAGATAGATTCGCACAGTCTGTCTGATAATCAATTGCTTGCGAAGATGACGTCGACTACTGCTGTCATCGGCTCAACAGGTCTCGTCGGCCATCAAATTCTCACGACGCTGCTCGCCCTCGATGCCTGCAAGACAGTCTCGACGATCTCCCGGCGTGCGCCCAAGACTGAAGCCTCGCCCAAGCTCAGCGCGACCGTCGACGCTGACACGACGAAATGGGCGTCCCACCTCAGTGCGCTCTCTCCCGTGCCAGCGACAGTGTTCTCAGCGCTAGGAACAACGCGTGCCCAAGCCGGCGGCATCGCTAATCAATGGAAGATCGACCACGACCGTAAGCACCCAGCTTCCAGCCACCCTTCCCACTAATCACTTTTATCTTCATCATCCAGCACCTACCTAACGTACCACATCCACAGTAAACATAGAACTCGCCAAGACGGCCCGCGCCTCCGGGACAGAGACATTCGTCTTCGTATCCTCGGCGGGTACGCGCGGGCTCGCAAGCAAGCTCCTGCCCTTCGCAAAAATGAAAGTAGGCGTCGAAGACGCGATCAAATCGCTAGGCTTCAAGCAGGCTATCATTCTTCGCCCGGGGTCGTTGATGGGGCAGCGCGAGGTGCAGCATGCCGGCGGGCCCCTCATCGAGAGCATGTTCCGGTCCATGGGCAAGTACATCGGCCAGGGCGCGCAGGACATGTTCGCGCAGGACGACTATGTGGTCGCGCGCGCGGCGGTGAAAGCTGCGAACCTGGCTGCGCAGGGGAAGGCCCCGAGTCAGTATTGGGTGCTGGAACAGAGTGATATTGTCAGGTTGGGGCGGGATGAGTGGGATAAGTAGGTAAGTAAGATTACAGGACCTTGAGGCTTGTCCAGTTTGGTAGTATTCGGTCGTTGGGGGCTGCGGTGTGGAAGGATTATTTCCAACGGTTCTTTGTATGACGTAATGGAGGGATGCAAGCGCACTTGATCATTCCCTGTATTGTCTAAATTACGTGGCAATTGGGCCGATTTCTTTATCTACTCTATTAGATTTTGTTGTTCCAGGAGCCAGGTCCTCCAATCTTGATCATTTAATATCGAACGCACACGCGCCTCGAGCCACTCTGTATTCCCCCAGAATCCCCACGAGGCTTGGAACCGGAGCCAATCAACAAGCGCCGTCTCCCAGTGCCGGACGAAAGTGTCCCAGTCATATAGCTTGTCGGATCCGACAAGTAGATTCTTGTGGTATCGCTCTAGCAGCTTTCTTTCGCCCTCGTCCATGGATAGCGTGGTGGCAGACCCATCGCTGTTCGTGGGCATGTGTAACGGTACCGAGCACGTGAATAATTTGGCAAGGTCACAGACTCCTAAACCGAGGCCGACGTATTGAAAGTCGTAAAATGCGACTTCAGAGCCGGAATGTGTCGTGAAAAGATTCTCGGACTTCACATCGCCATGTATGAGTGTTTCATGGTCGCGTCCGCGTGGGGCTAGGATATTGGCCGCCATCTCTGCGACAGAGCGTGCATGTGGTGACACTGGGTCGCAGAGGAGCGAAGACCATTCAGAGTCGTGATCGGCAGCAAGAGAGGCGTATTCCTTCCGCCTCGTCGCAAGGTATGTGTAGCCGCCGTTTAACCAGACCGATCGTTTCGCCATTCCGCTTTTCCGCAACCTCTCTGCTTCTTGAAGAGGCGGGAGAAACAGGTCCTGCAGCGGCATGGGTAATATTTCCCATGATTTTTTATGAAACGTAGACAACCAATCCAGGGCTGCATGCACCTGTTTTTCATTGAGCGTTGCCCTCTTCTCCCCGGCGATGGGGTATTTAAGTCGAAGGTCGGTCATCAGGGTAGCCATTACCCCCTGAGGGATATCTGACCCCGGCCTTCCCTTTGTTGCAGCAATGCACCTAGCCACAGACAAGTCTCGTCCAAGCCGCGGTGCAATGGAGCCGTAGAAATTCTGCTCGACTTCGTAACTAATAAGCTTGCGTAGGTGGCCCTCGTCTTCAACCCCAGCTGGTATAGGGGGCGGGGAGATGAGCTTCAAAATGAGTGCATATGTCTCGTTGCCTTCCCCGTCCACTACGCTGATATCGCCATACAGTTCGCGAATCCGCTCTACGGCCGCTGCCGTCGTCGCCCGTGCAGTTACCTGGCAAATGTGTCCGTAATCGGCCCATAGCGACTGCAGTTTCTTAAGCGAGACAAGCTCCAATGAGTGCCACGAGAGCATGATGGCGGCCACCTGCTCGGCCTTAAGCGCCTGGCCCATGGTCGGCTGAGGGCTAGCCACTTTTGGCCGCGCTTCCCTGAAATCCTTGCGAGACTCTAAAATTAAACAAACAGATATCGAAGCTAGAACGATTAAAAGAGATATAAATTTTCGCCTGCCGATGAACATATACTGAAACATGTGTACTGGGCATACAGATCGTCCATCCATTGATGCAGACAAAATGGGCAGATACCAAATCTAGCGAACTGCCAGCGAGGACTTCACCCTAGCCAGGCCGGCTGTCACCAGCTGCCGTTGTTTCTCATCTTTAGCACCTTGCTCTTACCTCTTCAAACCCTTGACGATTCCGTGACCTGTTCAGCCTCTTCCGAACGAAGATTTTTTTTTGCCTGTCTAATTATTTAAATCCTAAAATGTAGCGGATTAATTCTCTTCTCAACAAATTCTATCTTCAGTTGCGAAACTTCTTGCTCTTCGCATTTGGACCCCCCTATTCCTCGTGACAGGAACCCTGTCTCCTATTAGGCCAATATTGAGACCACCTGCAAAATCAAGAAGAACATACGAAGTACCTATACAGGGGCCAAAGTATAATTGCAGGGTAGCACTGTTTGAAACACCGGTTATAAGCGACCATCTCTCAACCTCTATGCCCGAGATAATTAGCGAGAGCCAAAACGAGCAACTGCTGAGAATTTATGGGCGATTTCAACAGGGGCCAAAATAGCCGTGGCGTTCAACAACTAGTCGTTAGATCCTATCAATAATGTCGATAGACGCGAAATGCCGTACTCGGCGCCTACCAAGACGGCGGCAAGGTCTCTTGAGCGAATCAATGAATTCGGTGTGGTGTTGGGGTCTGAATGAAACTGTAACCTCGCCGTGCATCAACACGCATCGGACGAACTGTGCAAGGCTACGCTCATAGTCTGCCTTTGATAAGAAGCTCAACACTGCATCTATAATTTACTTTATCTTGTTCTACATTTCATTGCAAAATGAAACTACTGCGGCAGATATCCCGTAGGTTATCGCGGCTTCATCCGCGGGTCCAAGCCCCTACCATACCTTCTATATGCTATAGCTCATGCAGTATGTTTCTTAGGGAAAGATGTGGCTGAACGAATGCTGATGACTGCTTTGCTCTAGACAATGCCGCAATTGAAGCACAAGCCGTCGGAGAGTCTGCTGGTCTTTGCGACTCCAGTTCAACTTTTATGCAGTATTACCGCGCTTGCCAGGGTTGTGTAGATACATATACAAATAACAATTATACTACGACCCACGACTACCTTGACCCCGAATTTGCTCAATGGATTGCGTACTGCAACTCCACAGAGCCGGCACCGCCTTCATCAACCTTTACGGAAGTTTTGGCGACGCTGGATGGATCGCTGCCAACGCCGCCGACAAGTACCTCTAGATCACTGATATTACCGACAACTACCTCTAGATCACTGACGCCAATCATCGTAGTCGTTACTATCTCTTACACCACAAACATCGATGGACAGACTACGGTTTGGCCTTTGAAGAAGCCGTTAACCTCATTCCCTCCCTTACCAGAGACTACAGTGATCACGATTAACACTACGCAAGACGGGCACAGTACTGTCTGGACATTCACTGAGACATTTACGCATATCCCTAGGGGTACCCCGGCCACAACGCCGTCGGATATAACAAATACACCAACACCTCATACAACACAACGTAGGTGATTGATATGTTAGGGACTTGTGTTACCTACTGGCTAAAAAGGCAGGTGCTAATATTGGGCTGAAGCAGTTCCATCTTCAGTATCGACAAACTCAGTATCGACAAACTCAGTATCGATCAATTCAGTATCAATTAATTCAGTATTGACAAATTCAGTATCGACAAGCCCAGGATCGACAAGCCCAGGATCGACAAATTCAGTATCGACAAATACGATGCCGAATGAGAGCATACAGAAAGGACGCGCGTCGATTGTTGGGCCAGTGGTCGGAATTATTGCGGCCGTAATAGTCGTGCTCCTCGCCCTATGGCTTCTACGTCGCATACGACGCCGCCGAAGGGATATGCATGAAGTCCATGGCGAGTCCGCCGTGAAGTCGGAATTGGAGGCAAATGAGAAGCCTCAAGAGTTGAATGGGCGGGATTGGACCAGACCTCCGGCCGAAATGCCTAGCACTACAGTCCATCAAGACGGTAACTATGCTCGGCCATGATACAAAGCATACACGGCCAAGATGATAAATGCTAGAACATGTTCAGAGCCAAAATGTAGGGACCAGACTACTTTTCTGCACGACTTGGAGGGCAGAAGTTTTGGACAAAGAGCGATCTTCCTCTTCAGGTGGCGTTTGGCCCAAGGGCTGGTACCTTGTTTCCACCACCGTAATGCCACAATCCTACGGGGTTGCCTACGGATCGATATCGATAGGGCAACATTAACATGATCGCTACTAGTAATCGCATATCACTTCCCACGAGCATGCTAGAAGTCACTAGATAGTCTTCCAACGTGACAACTAACATGTGCTGTCCTCTCCTGCATTGGGATCTCTGGATTAACCCCACTTCCGAGAGCGTCGGCACTTTTGAGAACAGAGCGCCCCCTTTTTGCCTATACTTATCATCCCCCGACAGTAGTCCAATCTCTGTTTTTTTTTTCATCTTGCTTTCTCAATAGCTCAAGCTAGAATTGAGAACATGATAGAGTCTCTTTTGATTGATCAGCGTTCTCTCGAGAAGCTACCAGTCCCAACAGAGCCGTAGCTGATTAGATTGTACAACTGTAATAATTCATAAGATATGCAAAAATATGAGTTGACGTTGTTATAACATGAGATAATGATCTTTGCATACCTATAGTGATACTTTATAGGTAGTTCCGTTTGGGGAGATGCTGCCTTCGGTCCTTTGGGCAAGTTAACAAAAAAACTCAACAGTAGATCTGAAAACGGCAGGACATAAACAATCACTATCTGATTCATTATGACCTAATATATATATATATATATATAAATAGCAGGTCTATAGAAATCAACAAGAGATTCGAAATATAAAAAAGAACAGAAGACACGAGCCGCAAAAGGAGCTTCACCAAATTCTTTCCATGCAAACTTACCTGAGTATTTCAGGCAGGCAAACACAACCGCCTACCAAACTTATTAAGCACATCAATCTACTCGGTATTCTTTTCCTATTTCGCAAGCGAACTACATCTCTGCCAAGGTCGAACAGACCTCGAGACCATAATTAAAGATCCGAAAACAATACGGCTTGCACCACCGCGATGAAGAACAACCGAAATGACACCGCAAATGTCATGTTCGAAATTATAAACAGTAGATCGGAAATATTGGGTTCGTACACTATCAATAGCAGGTCCGAAAACATCACGATCCGAAAGCGTCAATTGAACGCATGCATCGAAGGAGCTGCATGTGGGGTGCGCATTGAAACAAAATTGAGTAGGCGGATGCGGCATGGTGTAATATTGACGCATCCGGCGCCAGGCCTTTTCATAAATTCCAAACTTCTGAATGCAGAGCTGTTGAAACTCTCTCCCTTTTCATTCACTTTTTCCTCTGTGAAATGAACGAGATGGCATTTTCGACGAGCGAGCCATCGTTGGCTCTGTCCCACAACCCGACCTATCGCGTTCCCGCCGAGTGCTCTTCAGAATGCCGTATGTCCTTGAGCAAAATAAAAAGATCAATTGCGCGCATCTGACTGTCATTTAGTAACCGTGTTTAACGAACTGGATTCTGTTGAACTCACTCAAGCGGCCGAGGCGTATTCTTACTACGAAGGGTGTGTATCAAGGGCTAATGCTGGGACGAGATACTCGCTCGGTCCTTTCTTTTCACAATGGGATCCATTCTGCCGTTCAACAAACTCAGATAGCCTAACGTCTTCAATAAATGAAATGGCGTCCTTGACCATCATCGAACCCCCAGGAAATCCTGTCTTTGGCATTCTTTCCTTCACGGAAACCATCGATAGGGTAGCCCTCAACTATTCAATAGTTACACCTACACAACCAACCAGCTCCATAATGAAGATTAATGCACTAAGAGCTTATCTGAAAAATGACGAACACTTTGTTGTCTGGGAATTTGCGAGGAAAGATGCTCGTCTTACACGGAATCCTCTTCTACCGTGTGATGCGCCAATGTCGGTGCCTGGATGTGTGTCTCGAAATTCTTTACCGATATACTCAATTACCTCGCAAATACTGATCCCATGGCAATACAGTCCCGTCCTCAAGTCTGACCATTTCTTCAGTCTTGCCCGTATGCCCAATTCTCATTGGCACGACGTCAATCTCTAGCATGACATCAATTCCCACTAGTTCGACATCAATGCCAACTAGCACAACACCAGCGAACACGAACGCTTCGATTAGTTGGTTCCAGATAGTTCAAACAGTGTCCGGAATCATTGCAGGCCTTGCCGCTATAGTAACTGGGGCTCACTTTTGCGTGAAGTGGTACAGGAAAAGTTATAGAAGGAAATCCTCCGAAGTTCATAGCGAGGTTCACAGCGAGCCCCATCCGCCGCTGGTATTAGGGGTGACGTCTCAGGTCGCAAGACCAGTTGCTGCGACGCATCGGCTCAATCAGGAAAGAAGGCATTCGAACTAGGATGATGCGAGTCTATGGGGAGATCTTGGATGCTCGTTTAGACGCTGGGTTACTTACCCATACAGCTGTAGCAGCCTAGCTAGGAACTCTGGATCCTCATTCCCTGACAGCAACATGCCGGGTACAAATATGGCCCTATCTCCATTTCTTGGGATCAACGCCATAAGGTTATATTCGATTCTACGAAGTAATTGATTGCAAAGTACATCACTTGTATTCGGCCAACTTTGCTGATAGCAAGGCTACAATCACCTTTTGCACCTGCCATCAGCCAGCTCCTTCGCCATAGTGCCCTTTGTCATGCGACTGACTCGTGATGAAAAAATGGTATTAAATATAAACAATGTAGACGGCCCGGGCGGTTCACATATTCAAACTGACAAGGTAAGTTCACATGCGTTCACATGCGATGAAATAAACTCTGATCGACATATCGCAACTTCGCGTAACAAGCTAATCGTAGACTATCAATTTTATGCTCACTAGCCCTCGCTTCCGCTACGGCTACTTATTTCTTGAAAACGTAACTCTAGATCTATATAAACATCGCGACTGGCCCCTCCCCGATCGGTACCAGCGCCATTTCCTGAACGTGGACTTAGCGACCGCAACTTATGGAGGAGTTCAGTTGCCCGCCGAGCCTCCTTGGCTATAATCCGCACGCCCAATTTGGACTGCTCATCTGCGTCAATCGACGAATACCCCAGTCCAAGACCCATAGAGATGCCTATAGACGGCCGACCGTTCTCCTCCCCTCGTTCGGAGTCTGCTATTGACAGACACATGGCCATGAGTTCGAGAATTTGGTACAGAATCGTGCTGAATAGCGTCGAGCACCGCGGGTTGAGAGAATCTCGCTGTGATTCGACGAGTTCGTTTAGTTTCTCATATGTCTGCCTGATGATCCCGAGAATGATATTGAAGGCCTTCAGCTCGGACACGATGTAGTTTTCTAGATCGTAGATAATCTGACAACATTCTAGACAGCATCTACTGTCGTCTTCAGTCGACCGCTTTCGCGGCCTCTTAGACAGGCGTTCGCTTTGATCAATCTGCAGTTCATCTTGCGCATCTTCAGTTGGTGTGGGAGCGGGTGATTGTGGCAGGAGAAGATCCGTGAAGAAAGTGTCCGCATTGAGGGGAACACTGGTATCTGTGGCGCTGGATGTGTGCCTGGAGTTGTACGAGCCACATCGAGAACCTTCTCTCGTGGGCTGAGTTGAAAGAACATCGACCGAATCAACCGTCTCCTGTTGGCTCTGCCAATTAGACGGCCACATAATCAAAGCGCCCTGATCTGTGGCTTGAAAGACAGCTCCCGTCGAGTCGGGGGTCAAGTTGGCCGACCACTGCGCCATCGACCCTCTCCTAACGTTGCGTTGTTCTAAATCTTCGCCAGGTGCTTGCTTTCGTTTTGCCCTGAGCCCAGGCACCCGCCCGACCATCGATTCACCATACACGCATGTAGTCTCCGCATTGCGGCATCGCTCACACCCGCTCCTTTCGCCGGAACATTTGACCTGTCGTCGGGCTTAATACGAAAAGAATATTGGAATCAGAATCTCAAGCCAGCATACCTTAGCAGCGCAGCAGTTATTGCAGGCGTTGCGCAGTTTGATCTTCGGCGATGTAGTAGTGATCGTGCTTGGAGTTGGGGGCATTTTCCTTAGTGGAGGATCACCAGGGGCTAATACGAGCCCAGACAAAAGGCAGAAAGATTGATCGGCTCGGGGAATAGTACGTCGCTGAGTGAGATTACGTCGATGAAACGAATTGCCTGCCGGATTAAAGTCCGCTTTGAATTATTGTCGATTGATTGAGATAATGTCGATGAGTCTATTTCATGGTGTTCTTGCTCCCGCGCTCTAAGCATCTGATGAGCTGATTTTACATCGTTCGTAGTCCACCAATGTCTAATGGCTCAGTCCCGGGCCGAGACACCACGTATCTCTAAGCGTCCGGCATAGTGGCATGATGCTGATCTGCAACCGAGATCCTCAAAGCAGATTGCCCGTTGATTATTCGATGGCCGTTGAGGAGGTGGCCCAATCAAGTAGGTAGGGCCTCTCGACTAGTCTCTACTAGCAAGACGTGAACTTGGGGCTTGAGGTTTCTGATTACTTCATGCCGATACGCCGTACGCACGTGCGTCTGGGCAACGTTGTAGCATAGAGGTAGTATAAGTGGCGGCAGCTTAGATACCAGATTGGCGACCTTTGCAGGTCCTTGGGTGACATCGGCTATGTACAGAATAATCCTTGTGCAGAGCAAGCTTAAATTGACTGGGGCGTGCTGCAGATGTCCATCGATGCAACCCGCCATTTCCCGTGCCGCATCTGACTTCATGCGAAGAGAAAAGTCGGTCTGCTCACCTTTCTGTAGCCCTCGTACGAAGTATGCTCACCATGAAACCCAACAGTCGCACCACATTCCAGCGACCAGGATCTGGTTGTGCGCCGTACACCCTCATCTGTAAGACGGTCTCGGCTGGCCGTCGAGATGGACATCGAGAAACCCGCTGCTATGACCTGATAAAAATCACCGATAATCTGCAGCCAGGTGTTCCCACGATCAATTAGCGTCGGCGTCGCGGTGCGCACTTAGCAGAATTTAGTAAGCGTAAAGCGAGGTACTTGTATGTGCGGAATGTTCTTAGTGTAAGTAAGTACGAAGTATGCGTAATATTAACAATAGGTACTGGTGTTAGCAGCCTGCCGGCTAGGTTGGGAGTCTAGGACTGAGTGTCTTTGTTCTCCAAGGATTCCAGCAATCTCTCCACGGCACGCTGCGCTAGAGCATCGAGCGAGCCGGTGCCCAGCATTTCTAATGTGCTGATGTCGACGCCGAATGTTACTCTCCACCACTCCCGCAGTTCGATCGCCAGCAGTGAATCCAATCCCAGATCGACCAGGGGCAATGTCGTGTTGGGTTCTTCGTGTGCTGGCTTCAACAACAGGCTAAATAACTTTCTCCCTATCTGGACGGCCAAGAACTTCCCACCTTCCTCTGTCTTGAGGATCGAGGGGTCGCTTCGTGCGCTAGCTAGGAAGCTCTTCATCGCTTCGTCGGACCCCGCCGTGGCGCCGATCCCTGTACCTGGTGCCGTGGTCGTCCCGACATGGTGGTAGATTGACATTCGCCTGTCATCTTTCCAAACAGCACGGTTGGTCGGGCTGCCCAGACGAGTGGCCGTACCTAATCCAAGGACGAAACTGTTTGGATCGGAGAATGTTGCAGCTAAGCTCTGATCAGGGGTTGGCTGTTGACACTTGGTGACGGTCAACGTGAGAGCATCTAAGAGCTGTTGTTCCGTTATATCCGTGAAGCCATTAGCCTTCATCCGATCCAACAGCTGCGGGGTTCGTGAGATGTAGCCAACATCTTGTACGGCGCCGATATCAATCGCCGAGGCTGCTAAACCTAGACTGTTGCGATATTGCGCAAACGCGTCTAGGAATGTGTTTGCACTCGCGTAGTTGGCCTGATGACGCTGTCCGATCGCGCCAGAAAGGGAGCTAAACATCATAAAGAAGTCTAAACTGAATCCTAGTGTCGCGGTGTGGAGATTCCATGTTCCTTGGATCTTGGGTGAGCACGCTGCTTGCCAGTCATCGAACGACATGCTTTCAAAACTCTTGTCGCGAAGAACCATTGCCATTTGGATCACACCCTTTAATGGGGTTGTAACCGTCTCCACGGCTTTGCGAATATCCTCAAGCCGGGTGACGTCTCCCGCCACAAGCCTCGCTTTAAGACATCCTGCACTCTCGAGCTCTTCAAGGAAGGCATTGTCTTCTGGATCTGCGCCAGCATTACGGGATAGGAATACCAGCTCACCAGCACCTTGCTCAACCATCCATCGAGCAACCGCACGGCCGATGCCACCGAGACCTCCTACAAGAAGGTAAGATGCCGTTCTGCTAAATTTGGCTTCCTTCTGCCTCGGCGCAATGCCTAAATCCGATAATGGGTTGCCCGAGGAATCGCGAAGGGAGAGGCAGACGCGACCAATGTGCTGGCCTTGCTGCATGTATCTACATGCTTCTTGGATCTTGTCCGCGCTGAATACCTTAATTGGTCGAATAGGGCCGATGCGACCTTGTTCGTAGTACTCTACAGTGGAATGAACCAGGCTATTGAGTTACATGTGCATGTTAGTGATCGAGCTTACTGCAAATAGGGGAATGGCCGGGAATTGAGTGCTTTTATCTTACCTGCCAAACACGTCAAGCCGGTCTCGCAGCATGTCCATATCCACACAAGAATAAGTTCGATTTTCCAGGAATTGACGCATGTCGATTTTGCCGTCGCCAAGAAGATCGCGTTTACCAATCTCGACCATCTTCCCGAACTGGGCCACGCAAGCCCAAGTGGCGTGTAAGAGCTCGCCAGAGAGCGAGTTCAAGACTAGATCCGCTCCTTTGCCGTTAGTCTGGTGCATGAGCCCCTCTGCAAACGAGTCGTCCCGCGAATGAAAGATATTGCTTCTTTTGATGCCAAAATTGTCAATCAAAAATTGCGTTTTCTCTTCGTTGCTGACCGTCGCGTAGATCTCGGCTTCACACATCAGCGCCACCTGCACTGCAGCTAAACCAACGCCCCCGCAGGCGCTGTGAATGAGGACTGACTGTGTACGAATTAGTGACAAAGAAAAAGTTGGTAGTGGTAGATCCGAAACATACCTGTCCCTTTCTAAGTCCGCCGACATTGATCAGCGAGTAAATTGCCGTCGCAAAGACGAATATCATAGAACCCGCTTCGTCGAAACTCAGCGCTTCGGGGATCTTAGCGCAGGCAAGTTCTTCCACAACGATCTTAGTGGCGAAGGTGTGTTTCTTTAGGCAGACGACGCAGTCGCCGACCGCTATGCGTTTGACATTTGATCCCACCCGGGTGACTACCCCAGAGGCCTCGAGGCCGAAAGCACGGACAGGGAACTCTACAATATTTAAAGCGACTAGTATGTCCTGCGAAATCAAGTATTAGTAAAACATTGCTTGCAAAAATCGGACATCAACCATAGAAGTCTATACGAGATGGGTAATACGAGGACTTACCCTGAAGTTCAATCCGGCAGAATAGACATCCAGCTCGACATCATCATCGCCAAGAGGCTCCGGCTCTCGCTGCTGCCACTGCAGGCTGTTAATCCGCCCAGGCGTCTCGATGTCTAAAACCGCTCTACCAAGTGTCTCCGACGTCATAAGTTCATCGCGTAGAGTGAACGGATAGTATCGGCCGACATGGACCTGGCCATCATGAATAACATGCTCGAAGTCGGGCCTGAGCTGGTTATCCTGGCTTTCTTCTTTGTTGCCACCATTATAACCATCAGCGTTTCGCTGAAGCAGGTACTTGCCCAGCACACGGACAAGCAAGCCGACATCATTTTCCCAGCTGTCCACTTCGCACGTCGCGAAGTCTAGCAACATCTCGTTGCGCATTGTTCTCGCAAACCCAATGACCGGCGCATAATCTGGATTTTGACATCCCATTTGGCAAGACAATGTGGGCCAGAAGATGCCTGCGCCATTGGCACTTAGTTGGACCAGAAGCTTTTGAAGCAACACAAATTCAAGAGGGTCCATGGTCTCGAAGAAGGGGCCTTCAATATCCAGAAGACTCAATACGTCTTGATTAGGCGGTATCTCGTCGCAGAGAGTGCACCTATTGATCTCATATCCGTCCGCCTGCAATTGGTGGACAATTGCCTTCTCGGCCGGCGAGATCTCTTGTACTCCTCTTTTCTTGTCGCGACAGAGAAGTGTGACTTTCATACCCACTGCACTTTCGCGATCAGTTAACGGCTTCACCACAACGGTCGCGGACATCGAATCCGTAGTGATAGCCTCGATGTCATAGAGCCCTGCCGCCGAAAGCTCTAGTTTTAAATTCTTAGCCAGCGCTGCACCTTCATCGTCGCCAACCGCATCCTCAGTCGCAGATGTCGTGTCAAACCACCAATCCTGCCTAGAACCAAACACGAAATTAGCCCAGACAGATGCAGGGTTGATTTCTTGCAGGAGCAGTCGTCCATGCGGTGCCAGAAGCTGTCTGACATTGCGCAGCCGCTTCTGCGTCCCGCTACTATCGCCGGCTCTTACAATATTAGATGCAATAATGAGATCATACCGCTGTTCGGCGAGAGCTTGATCCTCGAGATCTTGGCTGATATCTAGAGAAGCATACTCGATGTTGTCGAGCTGCTGCTCGTGCTCAAGCCCAGACACGTACGATTTAGAGGCGATCGTGAGCTTGGAGCAGCGCAGCGTTTGGCCTCCAGGGATAGCGAGATTCTCTATTATCGTTGTTGTCGGGTCGACTGGAAGCCTTTCGTCACTGATCTTGAGAATGCGTAGCGTTGGTTTTGAGTGAGCCAAGCAGGAAATGAATCGCACTTGGTCTTCCTGTCTCATAACAAGATGTGAAAGGGCAGTTAAGCTGTCGTGGGAGAATAATTTGTCGATTGTCTGCTCCCCGGCAACAATCTGGTTTAGTTGAGCCTGGACTTGTTGCAGTGCGACGATGGCAGAAGCTTCCGATCTGTCTGCTAACAAGTCCTTGTCATGATGTTCCGCCTCTGGTGCTTGACTCTTCTCCAGGCTGCCATTAGCTGTATTTCTGCTTCGTACGGAATTCATCCATGCTGAATAGCGCTGAAGATGTTCTGAATGCAGCGGTGACGAAGCTGTATCTGCCGCAGACGCGACGATGTAATCCTTTGCCATCTTATTTAATACCACTGCCCGCGAGGTTCGTTCTGATATGGGCTTGATGAGTGAACTCATCTCAACGAAGTCCATATCTGGTGCCCACGTATACCTCGCAGCTGCATGGGAATCTTCTGCTGTAGTAGGACTGCTGGCAAGCCCCATACGAAGACCCGAGCCTTCGAGTACCACGTCCTGGTCTAAAGTACCTCGAATTTCGCCCACGAGCGAAAGATTGCTCGTTATTTTAGCGGATGTATGTATCATCATACTTGATGACCCTGCAGGTGATCTTATGACGCTAAGCTTCTTAATTGCATTTGGCAGCCACAATTTCAACTTCCTTGCCTGGCCGTTCACTGCCGCACACGCAATCGGCTGCAGTGCGCCGTCGATAAGCGTTGGGTGAACATGATAGTTTGACTCGGGTATCGAGGGTTGAAGAGTCAGCTGAGCTCTTGCTTCAAAAGTCGAATCTACGGACGTCTCTAGATTTTCAAATGTCTGAAAGCTTGGGCCCAACTCGAGGCCAGACTTGTCTAATCTCCTGTACCAATCTCGAGGGGCAAGCTTTCTCGGGAGCGCGCGTGTGGTCTCCGCGGCTGACCCAAGAGATGTCGATGGAAGCGCCCGTACTTCACCAGTACAGTGTTTTATCCACGTATTACTGCTCGGCGAGTATGAGGTCACACTGAACTCCCACCACCACTGGCTGTTTAGCGAGTTTGTTACTCGGTGTGGCCGCATAGTCGTCAGGATCTCGGTTGCCTCGCTATCAGCTAAGATCAGGGCGGTTCGGACAGTCATGTCCCGCACGCTGAACCCGTCTTCAATACCGCTGAGTTGCCTTGCCGCCTCACCAGCTAGTGCGATGTAACCAGCAAAAGGGAATACTACATCGCCAGAGACTTTATGATCCCGAAGCCAGGGAACGTCCTGCAAGTATAGTAAATTGCGCCACATCGGTTCGATGTCGCTGCTCTCGGGCACTTTAATACCAAGTAGTTCATGGTGCGGGTGCTTCCGGTACCGCCACTCCTTAGAGAGTCTCGACTCGTGCCAGTAACCTGGGCCGTCGTGATCCCACGGATATCGTGGAAGGTCCGCCAGACACTTCCCACCCTCAAAAAGCGTATCTAGACGAATTGGGATATGAAGCGACCAGATCTTGCCTATCGCACCTAGGAACGACTCGAAGCAGTCTCTGTTCCGTGCCATCACGGAGACGTATTGAGCCGGTGAAGCGAGAGAAGTAAAGATCTGTCTGAGAGGGCCGGCAAGGGCCGAATGCGGTCCTACTTCTAGAAATAGAGAGTCTTTCCCTAGATCGTGCTGCAGGATACTCATCACTGCCTCGCGGAACTTAACGGGCGCTTCTAAGTTCTGTCTCCAGTACCTAGCATCGAGCAGGACATTTTCTGGCAGAAGACCACCCTCAACACTTGAGAAAAAGGGCACGCTTGTTTGATCCCTGCCAATCACGCCGTGTTGAAGTAGAGAAGCGAGGTACGTCTCTCCTACTTCTCTCATATGGTGAGAATGATATGCTTTATCAACCTGGAGTAATTTCGCCAGGGGAGCAGGGCGCTCGGCCTGAACAGCCTTAAGAACAAGTTTCACTGCATCGGTATCGCCAGAGATAGTGACACTGTTCGGCGCATTATCGCATGCTAGAATCGCGCCAGGCACAAGATGCTCTTTCGTTCTATCCCACCCCATCCCAATGGCCGCCATGGCACCGGGTTGCTTCTGGGAACTTGCGACCGCGCCACGTAGATGAGCTGCTACAATGGCCTCGTAAGCCGTTAAGGCGCCCGCCGCATAAGCAGCAGCAATTTCCCCGCTTGAGTGGCCGACTACAGCGGCTGGCACTACGCCCACTGAACGAAGCGCATCGACTAGAGCGATCTGTACCGCCGTACATAGGGGCTGAGCCAGAGATGCCAGGTTGACCCGGCTTTTTCTAGCCATCTTCAACATCTCCGTCTCTATTGAATAATCAGCTGCATATTCGCCCTCGATCGTCTGCAGGCACTTATCCAGCCCTCGTATACTTGTTGCGAAGACTAGGTTGGATCTAAGGAGCTCTCGCCCCATGAGCGGCCACTGAGCCCCCTGGCCAGTAAAGACCATAACGACTTGGCGCGGCTTTTGGCCAGAAGTGGGAGGTTTTGTGGGCGGGGACGCCGGACTAATTGTGCCCTGCTTGTCGACAATAGAAAAGCACCGGTGAGCGAGGTGTTCCCGCCTAAGGGCCAGAGTGTATGCCAAGTCGCCAATCTGTTCCGGGTTCTTGTCCGCCCACTCTGCGAATGTCGTGGGCAATTGCGCCAGCGATCGCGGTGAGCTTGCCGAATACATTAACAACTGAGCTCGATCACCTCTCCGGTTTTGATGAGATGATGCCACGCCGAAGCTGGCAGCAGAATCCAAGATGACGTGCGCATTGACACCTCCAATGCCGAATGCACTGACACTACCCCTTTCTTTCTTCGATGCCGGCCATGGCGTTGCGTCGAGCGGGACTTGGAGCTTTGCGGAATCGAAGGGGATATTAGGATTCGGGGCTGTAAACCCGATATTCGGGGGAATAATTCGATGCTCAAGGGCCAGTATCATCTTTATAAGCGACGTAAGGCCCGAAGCGCCCTCAGAGTGACCGAGGTTCGGCTTAATAGAACCAATAAACACACCCTCTTGACCGAAGACGCGGGCCACAGCCTTGGTTTCAATAGGGTCGCCAATTACTGTTCCAGTACCATGACACTCTACCATAGCCGTTTCGCCGAAGTTCGTAATGCCAGCATACTCATACGCCCGCCGTATTAATGCCTCTTGCGCGTCTGTGCTCGGCTGAGATATGTTGGACGTCTTGCCGTCGAAATTGTGCGAGGTGGCGCGGATCACAGCGCGCACTGGATTCCCGTCCCGGATGGCGTCCGCGAGAGGCTTCACGTATACGGCTGTGACGGCTTCGCCTCTCGCGTAGCCGTCTGCGTCGGCCGAAAAGCTCTTGCATGAACCGCTTGGGGAGAGAACCCCTTGCTCTGTCATGGCGATCGTCATCGCGGGACCGAGTATTAGGTTCACGCCGCCTACAAGAGCGCCTTCGCAGTTGCCATTCGAAATCGCCATGCAGGCTTCGTTCAAAGCTACCAGTCCAGATGAACAAGCTGTGCGGATTGTCATACTAGAACAGATGTTAGCTCACCGCTAAAGATAACAGAAAACGAGCGATGTCGAGCCGTTACGCGACAATGTGAAACTTACCATGGCCCTTGTAGATCCATCTCGTAAGATATCCTGTTGGAGATAATATAGTCGCTCATTCCTGTAAGGCGATATTGTCCTCGATGCTGAGTCTCCTTAGCTGTCATCTCCGCCCAATCTTCGCCAAAATTGCCGACATAGCAGCCTATTTTCTTCCCTCTCCAGCCCGTAACGCCGGCATCCTCAAAGCACTCTCTAGCGACCTCTAGCATAAGCCGTTGCTGGGGGTCGGTCTGCTGCAGTTCACTGCGCGATACGCTAAAGGAAGAGGTGTCTAGTTTCGCAATGTCAACACTCTCATCAAGAAAGTATCCATATTCACTGGCCACTGTCCCCGGCTTCCTCGTAGCGGTGTAGTAGGCCGATACATTGTATCGTGAGGCAGGGACGCGGCAGCGTGCGTCGCCTTTTGCTAATAGAAAATCCCACAATTCTTCGGGCGACGACAGCCCTCCAGGGAGGCGGAGACCTATTCCGCAAATTGCTATGGGCACTGGACTGGGTGTGGACAGAGGCACGTCGTGATATCCATTAAGTGATTGTGAATCATGACAATTGTCTAATGGCTGTTGGCCATGCACGCCATTGACGCCGTTGACGCCGTTAGTGCTATTGATGCCGTTGATACCATTAATACCGTTAACACCGTTGACTGGTTTGGTATCAAGTTGTTCCATTGTGATCATGGCTGTCCCAGGCCTCAATAAGTGAAATCAACCGGTCAGGAGCATCGACGTGCCACGCATTAAACTGGCCATGCCACGTACTTGCGGCAAGATTTTCGATGTGAAGCTAGAAAATAGCTCAAGCGAAAGGAAATCAGTTTTCTCTAATCTACGTAGTATGCAAACCTAGTCACACGCAGGTCCGGTTGGGGCTTTTCGCATGATTTACCTGCCGGATACGATCTTAGAAGACACTAGTAATGCCGTTCGGGTCCCGAGTGTTTTGCGTCTCATCAAGCGGAGACCGCCTATTGACTTCTACGGATCCCTAAGCATGTGAAAGACTGAGCCTTAAAATAATCTCCTGCAATAGTATTGAAGCTGCTGAGACACAAATTTCAAGTTGTAGAATTCATAATGAAACCAGTTCATGTTGAGCTCTGATCAACATATTCCAGCTGTGTCTGTGTCGCTCTTTGCCTAGTCATTTTGCATGTGTTATGATCCGAGCACCAGCCCTGCAACCACAATTTGGTACTTCAATTCGATACACATTCATTCTCTACTCGTATATCAGAGGACGCGGCGAAAGAGTGCTTGAAACACATATATTGAGGATCAATCCTGCATTCTATCTTCAGACTCATCCCACGTTTGTCTCCATGCCCGACCATCGTCCCTAGTCATAGCCTCCCACCGGCGTCTCAAGATAGGGAAAAGAATCCAACTGGTCAGAAGACCGAGCAGTGAGTCCAATATACCGAGACCCCTTTTGGGCGACGGGCCTATCATGTTTGTAAAGAGCAGAGAGATTGCCAAAGACTTGTCGCAGATAATGAACTCGCCACGGTCGACACCTGTGACTATAAGAGCTGCAATTTCATCCGATGATGGATACTTAGCTTCAAGTGCTTCTAGACTCATGTCTGTCCCCTGCATACGTTTGGTGAGGCTCGTCTTTGTGTTCTGCTCTAGATAAAACCCAGGTGATATGAAGTCGCCCGGGAATGCACAGTGCACTGTGTAGTTTGATGTTTTCGATGAATATCTCATAAATTCCATCCTCAATGTATCTGCCAGAGCTCGCACGGCAACCTTGGAAGCTATTAGGGACGCGGAATCAGCATAGTCAGTTTAAGCAAATCATAGGTGTCACTGGATAACTCACGCGTATATGCTACAGACCCTGGTAACCCAAGGAAAGCAGCAGCGCTACTGACCATAATGACTTGCCGTAATTTTGGCAGGCCTTCATGTTTCGTGTTCTGCTTGTCGTCTTTGATCCACATGTCAGCTACTGCCTTTGTAGGATACAGCGTGGCGTAGTAGTTGTTTTTCATGCAACAATCGAGTTGATTTTCGTCCAGGTCAACCAGAAACCCATTTTCAGCATGATTGCCGCCCGCAGCGCAATACAATGCATCAGGAATCTGGGGCTGGGCCAGAAATGTTTCTCTCGCCTAGGGGGGAACATTACGATATCAGCATTTCTCAAGGTCCCGAATTCAGCTATAAAAAGGAGACAGGTCATCAGAGCAGAAGAGGCTCAGGGTCAAAAATTCGGGAGCATCTCAATTACTTTTTCCCGATCGGATAGATCTAAAGCAATTCCGGTGATATTTTGGTCTTCATGTGCCCTTGAAGCCAGAATTTCTGCTCGGGCTTCTTCAAGAGGCCCCTTTCTCCGAGCAAATATGGTGACATTTGCGCCTAGCTCATCCATTAGCTAGTTGCTCTACGGGCATCTCCACAGAAGACATGGCAATTGACCTTTAGAAGCCAAAAGCTTCGCGATCGCTTTTCCTAGCCCGCCAGAACCGCCAGTGACATAAACAGTCTGTTATATTATACTCTACATTAGAAGCGACATACATATGCGTGACGGCAAGGAGTAATTGCAGACCTCACCTTTCCATGCAAATCATTTTTCATCCTCAGGCTCACAAATCGCTGGTCTTAAAATGAAGCTGCCAATAATAAGCGCATATATGATAAATGGCAGATCCCTTGCAGGTGTAAGAGTGCTACTGTTGCAGTAGTATCAGGCGGTAGCATTGCTCCCCGTGGGTTCGGGTTGCGAGCCCGAGGATCGGGAACCGTCGGGGGCCGCAAATCCAAATTAGGCAAATGCAGCCACCGGTCGCGGATCACTGCAGCGCAAGGTCGCAAAGGATCATGATACTTCGTACCGAGTTTGATGCTGGCTGCAGTGAATTAGAGCCTGGAAAATTACAGGCTTACAGCTTGAAGAGAAAGCAGCGACGCCGCAACGCCGTTTCTGGTCAATTTGTCGCTAAGGAAAGTCACAGCAATAGACTGACGATGACCACGAACAACAGATAATAGCTAGGATATATTCACAGCCAATATGTCGTTCGAAGCATGGCTGCGCCCCTGGATACAGGGCCAGAAACTGAGAGGCCCCAAGATGAAGGAAGCGGCGCCTTTCTACCGGAATCTTGAGGAGGCACTCGACAACCGTCGGGCAGACCACGCCATGTTCACACCCAACATCAGCGCCTGGAAATCCGGTAAAGGAGTGGATTTCTGTTCCACCGATCTCCTATCCCTAGGCGCCACGGGGCGGATCCGCGAAGCTTTTCTCGAAGAGCTTGCGCGACACCCCGAATTTGACCTCTACTCGGGAGGCGTGCGCATGCTCGACGGTAATTACGAGTACATCGAGAGCGTGGAGCGGGAGATAGCCGAGTTCCACGGCGCCGAGACGGCGGTGATCGTCAGCTCGGGTTTCGACGCGAACGTGGCCATATTCACTGCTATCCCGCGGCCCGGGGATGCAATCGTGTACGATGAGCTCGTGCACGCGAGTACGATTGACGGAATGGTGCACAGCTTGGCGCTTAGCAAGACGCCCTTCCGCCACAATGATGGCGACGCGCTGCGGGAGATCCTGGTAAACATCATGGACGATCAGCCCATGATCAAGGATGGCACGCGCTGCATCCTCGTGGCGGTGGAGTCTATCTACAGTATGGATGGCGATGTGTGCCCGCTCCGTGAGCTCGTAGAGGTTGCTAGGGAAGTGTGTCCAAAGGGAAATGTCGAGTTTATCGTCGACGAAGCCCACAGTACGGGTGTCCTAGGTCCCAAGGGCGCGGGCCTGGTTAATTCCCTAGGGATGGAAAAGGAGATTGCGGTGGTGCTTCACACATGTGGGAAGGGTCTTGCATCTTCTGGCGGTAAGCATGTCAAACAGACCATCTTGCGCTTTCTAATATCTCGTCATTAGGCATTATCCTTGGTAATTCTACGGTGAGGGCAACTCTGACAAACTTCGCGCGATCTGTGCTTTACTCTACCGCGCCCACATTCCCAATGGTGGCTGCGATGCGGGCAGGGTACAATCTCCTAAGATCGGGAGACACACAAAAGGTAATGTTTAAAGATGTATAGGCAGGAAACTAATTGCTAACATTTCAAAAGCCGCAAGACAACATCCAACACCTCACCCGGTACTTCCTCCAAAAAGTTGCCTCCAATGCAATCATGGATGAGGCAGCAGATCTGGGTATTGTCTGGGTTCCGCTGTGCGATGACTTTGAGGAACGCGACTTCATATCCCACGTTATCCCCATTCGAACGCGGGAGAAATACAGCTACTGGCTTTCATTCCACCTGCAGTTGGGAGGATACTGCTTGTTTCCGATCGATTACCCCGTCGTCCCCAAGGGACAAAGTAGAGTCAGACTCATCATTCACGGTGGCAATACAGAAGCCGAAGTCGATGGCATGGCGGAAAGCCTGTTCGAGTGGGCGAAGGAGATGATAGAAATTGAAAAGTCCGGTGATGGCGGCCCGAAGATACCTAAAGCTGCACTCAAAGTTTATGGGTTGATGGCTGCAGGTTAGATTATTCTTATGCAGCCAATATACTGTTTTAGTCCGTCTGGGGTCAGGTATCGCGTGAATTGTTCAATAATCGTTATCACAAGTCGTGTAGCTGCAATTTCCGAGCTCTCCCAGCTTGCCCCCTGATGTGAAGAAAACTTGTGCTTTAACATGACAAACAAGTATAATAGGCGGGGAGAGGATCTGGTGATACCGATAACACCGAGCGCCAAGCGGGGATGGGACTATAAGGTGCTTACGGCGTGGTCGATAATAATAGAAACATATCCGCTCCTGCTACGGAAGCTCAGCTTGTCATTATGTTATAAGTACCGTATCCCAATAACTGGTTAATCTCAGTCTTTCTACTATCATCTCTAGGTTCTCAAGCCGTGGCAAGAACGCCTCGCATATTTGTGATGGCATCACACGCAGGGGTTGTCGTTCTGTCGCTGATAGAAAGCCTGCTCGCCATACGGTTCATGTCATATGACTTGCTACCACGCTACCGAGACGAATCCATTAGCAATGCTGTCCGGGTAACATGTATCGCATTGATCGTCAACTGCAGCTCGTTACTTGTGTGGAAGACTGTGATCAATCCGTCGAGGAAAAGCCCTTTCAGCCATCTACCGCAACCCAAGGTAAGCACAGTTTTTCAGTTGTTAGTTCATTGGCCCCTACCCTGGAGAACCTATATAATGACCGACAAGCATACAGTGGTTTTTGCTGAGGGCTGCCTTCGCCAAATTTGTTAGGACTGAGTTCATCGCCAAAATCAGCCAAGAAACTCCTAACACGGGAATCATTGCTCTGTGGGAGGTATTTAGATATCGCCTACTACTCACCAATGTGGACGTTACCACGGAGCTCCTAGTTAAACGCCCGTACGATTTCACTAAAGTAGAAAATGTCCGCAAATTTATGACTCTGTTGCTGGGCAGCGGGCTCATCGTATTGGAAGGTGACAAACACAAGATCTTTCGCAAGAGCAGTCTTCAAGCGTTCAGTTACCGGCAGGTCCAAAATCTATACCCCTCGATGTGGGAGAAGGCGTTGAGACTTGTTGATAAACTGCATCAAGACATCCGTCAACAGCACGAGCAACAGCATGAGCAAGAAAACGGCTACAATGCAGGCATCGTCGATATGGCCAGCTGGGCATACAAAGTCACCGTAGACATCATTGGCATTATGGTACTGGGCCTCGATTTCAATTCGCTAAGCACCCCCGATAGCCCATTGATTCAAAACTATAAGGCTGCAATTGGCCCTGGGCTCCGTCTGTATCGCATCATGGCTGTATGGCTGTCTTATGAGTTTGTCCAGAAGCTGCCGTGGGGCAAGAACAAGGAATTTCGAGACAGTGTTGGCGCTATGAAAAACATATGTCGCCAAATAGTGCATGACAAGAAGGAGGAAGTGCACTCAAGAGGTGTAGGTAACGATGCCGAAGCGTCGTCGGACATTTTGTCGCATCTAATTGAAACGAGCGCCTTTTCCGACACCGAGCTTGCTGATCAGGTTCTCACCTATCTGATTGCTGGGTGAGTGCCTCTTATATATTATCCGTTTCAGCTCGCATCCCGCTGTTGAGGAAGTGATACTAAACTCGTCACAGGCACGACACCACGCAATCCGCACTCCTCTGGACGTGTTATCTTCTATGCAAGCACCCAGAGTGGCAGAGCATATTGCGCGACGAAGTCAAGCAAGGAATATCGCGTCTGGGCGAAGATGCGGCGAACGGACGTGCTCTTTCCGACTGCTTTGAGAAGCTACCGTACCTGAATGGCGTATTGAACGAAGCATTGCGCCTATATCCAATTATACCGCTCACAAGCCGCGTAGCCGTTCGGGATACAACGCTAGGGGGGCAGGCTGTGCCCAAAGGCACTGAGGTTCTCATCTCGCCTTGGGTAATCAATAGGGCCCCTAGCTCATGGGGCAAGACAGCGGATGAATTCGATCCTAGAAGGTGGATCGACGATGACGGCCTACCGAACAAGCACGGCAGAGCAGCGAATCACCATGACATCGCCACGTTCTTGCATGGCCCACGTAGCTGTATCGGTGTGCAGTTAGCTAAAGCTGAATTGCGCTGTCTTATTGGCGCTATGGCCTGCCACTATGAGTGGACTCTGGGCATGCCTGAGAGTGATATGGTGCCTGGCGGCGTCGTTAGCATAGCTCCCCTCAACGGATTACGGCTCAAGCTCAGGAGAGTATCGAATGGTGAAGGCGATTGAATGAAAGACCTCGGTAGCAGACTCATTCCTCCCGGCTCCATGGTTCGATCATTTGGCCAATTGTCAAGGCTCACCGGTATCGAAATGCTAATTATAAGCACTTACAAGCCTGTAAAGGTCCGAATGTCTACACTAAGTATTTTGAACCCTGCTTGATCTCGGCTTTGGCTACACTATAGTTAGCGTACACTACACTAAATACCTTACCTAACGTATCATGCATGCCTACAACGCCGTGTAGGTGGTAATGGTAATACCATGCGTAGTAACGAACACCCATTACCTACATTCAATAGGCAGGTAAGAATAGAAGTTGACGCAGGACGAAAGGTAGGTATGTAGGTGAGCGTTACACTGAATGGCAGTGATGAAACCGTGTTATCGAGAGTGGAGGCTTGTAGAAAGAGCCACCCACATCGAAAACAGGATTATGATGCGCTTGCCCATAGAAACGAGTGTAATTTATCTGAGCCATCGCCGTATTCTGCTGGTCTCATAATAGCGACTACAATTTTGCCATTCTCAAATCCAAGAAACGTTTACCCAACTCCTACTCAATCACCTAGCACTTAGACCAATTGCCTAGATGTCCTCAACTCGTGAGCCATTGAATACCTAAACCCACAAGACACAGAAGATGAGGCAACTTTAAGCTCTAATGTGGGATTCACATCCATCAAGAACATCAACAAAATTTCCGAGCAACGCACCTAAAGGACGTACCTAGTGAACCTGGTATTACGCAACCCGGCAAACGAAATTAACGGAGGAAGACAGTCATCGTCATAGCCAAAGACTCACAGCATCGAATGGCCAGGCCTGAATCACTAGTGACCGCTGGATTTTAGGTAGTGCGATCCCACGATGGCGCTGGCGGGGGGCGACGGTGAGGGGAAAGCCCAGAAGCCCCTCGCCTTCTATATGGCCCTGGTGGCGCTAATGCTGAATGTCTTTCTTTATTCCCTGGACGCGACAACGCTGGGCGTAGCGATCCCGGTAAGCTACTTAGCGCACCGCTCCCTCTACTTTCGCTTATAATTCACCACCTACACACTACGCGTGTATCTGCATATTCACTACCGCGATGGATGGCTGACCTAGCATCGTTCAGGCTATCGTCGCCGAGCTGGGCGGCACTACGCTGGAGTCCTTCTGGACGACCATTGCGTACATTCTCGTTGTCCTCGTTACCCAGCCCCTGTACGCCGCGGTATCCGGCGTGGCTGGCCGCAAGATTCCGCTGTATTTTGCATCGGCTCTGTTCTTCATCGGGTCGCTCGTCTTTGCTCTCGCGCAAAACATGCCGCAGGTCATCGCCGGTCGCGCGCTGCAGGGTCTCGGGGGTAGCGGTCTAGATGTCCTGAGCGAAATCACAGTGACGGACATGACGACACTCAAAGAGCGACCTCTATACTTGGGTCTTATGGCCCTTCCAACGGTCGTCGGGTCCATTCTTGGACCCTCACTCGGCGGCGTGTTTAGCTCTTATGCAACATGGCGATGGATTGGCTGGTTCAATCTCCCGATCCTGGCCGTGTCTTTTACTTTGATGCTGTTCTTCCTTCGCCTCCGACCCCTGGATAAGTCGGATTCTTCTAGATCTAGGCGTATAGACTGGATTGGGATGCTACTCTTTGTGGCTGGATCCACCCTCTTCTCCCTCCCAGTAAGCTGGGCCGGTTCCTTATACGCGTGGAGCTCGTGGCCTACGATACTACTCCTTATACTTGGAGCCTCGCTTCTCTGCGTCTTCGCTAGCTACGAGCGCAACCCGGAAAATCCAATTCTTCCTTACCGTCTGTTCCACTCCTGGACAGCGACGCTAGCATTAGTTGGGGCGTTCTTACATGGCGCCTCACTCTTCGCATCGCTACAATGGTTACCCCTTTTATTCCAGGCTGTGCTATTTGAAAGCACTCTGCAGTCAGCTATAACACTAATACCAACCAGTATTGCCAGTGTCGTCTTTGCTGTCGCCGGTGTCACGTTAGTTGGCATCCTTGGAAAAGGGTATCGTTGGAGCATATCCATATCATGGGCTATGGTCGCAGCCGGGAGCGGTCTAATAATCATGCTAGACGAGAACTCAACGGCTGCGGTCCGTGGCAGCGTTCCTCTACTTTGGGGAGCAGGTGTCGGTCTCCTTCTACGCCTCCTATTCCTCCCGAATCAAGCGAGTGTTCAGCATATTGATGACACAGGTCTCGCTATCGGTGCTCTGCTAACCTTTCGTCTCTTTGGTGGCCTTCTGGGCATTGCAACCTGCTCGAGCATCTTCAGCAGTCTGTTCACCTCCTCTATCAAGACTGTTAGCCCGCTTCCTGATCCCTTAACCCCGCTTACGAACCCCAATGAAGCCATCAGATTAATACCCATGCTTCGAAGCTTAAATTTATCAGATGAAGTTTCAATTGAGCTCAAAAGAGCCTATCTTGCGCCGATAAGGGGCATATTTTACTTCCTTACCGCCTCGGGCAGTTTAGGTTTTCTTACGTCACTTTTCATCCAAGACTTAGATATGCAAAAAACTGAAATGAGCGAACAGCATTTTGAAATGCCGAGTCCGTCAGCGACCAGTGTCGAAGTTTAATAGATAATAAATCATATAACATTTATCTCATGAAACTCTCATTCACTTATTCAACATTTTCTCCAATTCAAAGGCCCGCGTTGCAGTACACGGACCGTTCGGAACAGAAATGGGAGCGATCGTAGATGATCAAAGCTAGTACGGCAGTTGCATCATCTACTAAGCACTATATATGAGACTTCCGATGGTTACGGGCCTATCCTACCTTTAGCCCGCGTTGGCCCGTGTTAGTAGACTAAAGACTAAGCAGCTCTCACGTCCATATCTTCCCGCTACAGTGACGGCATCTAGGTATACTAAAGATCAACGGCGCCACATCTCAGATTCCAAAAATATCTCGGCGATCTCAACACCAGCCCTTGATAGGTAGGTCAGTATAGACTCGGGCCACACACGAAATGCGCGCTAGATACGGCGTACTCAATCGCCCCGCCATCTCTATCCACCAGTAGAAGTTCCATGCACGTGTTTTTCCACCAAGCTGGGCCGATGTAACTTGCTGTGCCGCAGTGGTTGGGGTACTTAGACGAAGGATGGGCCGATGTCACCCCCCTCGGCTGGCCATCTCGAACCACTCGTACGCATATGCAGTCAGTATTGGGTAATATGGTGGACAGATGTTACGAATGAATACTTGTTTCATGCCGTTTCCCCGCCACACCGTTGCATGACAGGCAATCTAAAGTGCTCCCCTGGTAATTGGGTATTATAGGTCCGATGTGCATCAGTATCTAGGGTCCCCCTCCTCACTTACAACGACTGCTCTGCTGTTGCTTTTTGGCGTGCGTGCGTTGGCGTGACTGTATTGTATTATTTGTTTTTCTTTCTACCTCTCCGTCACACCGACACCGTAGTATCAGATCATCACTGAGCACCATGGATGTCGACATCCCAGGCGTGTCGACATGGACGGAGGCGCAGAAACAGGCGTTCCTCGCCAGTCCTGCGCTGGACGTCCCGGCAGGCGTGCAGTCACATTTCGGACAGCCAGTGCCCGTGAGCGCCGGTCTTCTGTTCTTCATATCCGCCACCATTGCATTAGCCACGATATTCGCGGGCATTAGGATATATGCGAGGGTATTTTTAGTAAAAACAATAACGATATCAGATGGTAAGATATTCGCTCCGGCCCCGATTGCGTCGCATGGCATATCGTTGCTAACACCGCATCAAGCACTTACAATTATATCATATGTAAGCAAAACTCTGGACCCAGGACTTCAATTCTCACATCATTCGAAATTCTATCGCGCAGAACGCGTGGCTAAGAGAAAAATTATCAATTGAATTATATGACTGTAATCTAACTATCGCCAATAGGGGTTATTAGTAGGCTTCGTATACTGCTTTTACAGATGGGCTTTAGAAGTTGGGTTCTACGTCCACCAATGGGACATAAACTTCAGGACCTTCTCTACATACCTCTACGTAAGTATAAGTCTTGGCTGTGTCTTCAAGAGCCCAAGCTAATCAGCATTGATTCTAGCTATTTCACATCGCCCTCAACCTATATGTTATCCTAGTTCCAACGATCAAGGCTGCTATACTGCTGGACTGGGTGAAGATATTCGTCCCGAAAGGCACTCGGCCCGCCTTCTTCTGGGTGTGCCACGTGGTCCTATGGGCTAATGTCATATTTTATATCGCGGCTCTCATTTTAGTCAACTTAGTCTGCAAGCCGCTCGAGCACTTCTGGAACCCCCTGATCGAGGGGCATTGCTCTCATGGAAGAGCCGCTGATGTTGCGTCCGCTGCCTTCAACACTGTGGTCGACATTGTTATCTTGGTCTTGCCGCAGACAATCATCTGGAAGCTGCACATGGGGCTGGAGAGGAGGATAGGAATATCGATCATCTTCGCGATTGGCTTGGTGTAAGTGTCACTAGCTAGCTAGATCCCACCTCCGCCCAGACACTGCGACCGCACCCGACGAAGAAGACAGACAGTATACTAACCGGAGCTCTAGTGCTGTTGTCGCTAGTATTGTTCGATTAGTGAGCGTGGTTCAGTATATCGGCGATACCGACGGAACATACGGCGGGTCTGCCTTCTTACTATGGACCCTAGCAGAAATGCTGTGCATATTCCTCGTCCTATGCATCCCATCAGCCCCGAAAGCTATAGGAAACTCGACTTTGGTGCAACATGCAACCTCTACATTACGTTCTCTGGGGGCGGCACTTTTATCGAGCTCGAGACGGGGAGGATCTTCGAGCGACGTCGACAGGCGTTGGCCGGATTCACCCCCTCAGGAAAGGAGCCCGGGTGGCTCATACTACAAGATCTCACGAGAGCAAATTCCTTTGGGAACTGTGGATTCCAAGGGAAAGTCGGTCTCGCTTTCGTCGCACCACACTCAAAGAGACGGCATCTCCAAAGTTGATACGCATAATAGCCGCAAGAGCAGGTCCACAAGAGGCGACAATGCCGTTTGATCTTACCTTTATAGCGATATTTCGATAAAAATTCGGATACATGGTTCGACTGGTCGAAGGGTGGGATCAAGTGGATAGTATGATTCAAGATGCTTCAGGTAGCAGTACATAGCTTTGCATAATATATTTGTATATTCACAATACCTACTCAAGTAAGTATAGCTCTAAGTATAGCTCCTCGTTAAGTAAGTCGTCCTCTAGTTCATGACCGCTTCCCATCATCCCACTTTCAAATGTTCCCTGACTCTCGGTATTTTCCCCATTTACTGTCTTTGGATTAAGAATCCAACCTGGGTGCTCTTTATTGAGAGTCATTTGTTCAATCAACTCCATAAGTTGACTCGGAAGACTGAGTCGCCGCGCATCATGCTTCCCAATGATCTGAGAGCTTGCCCTGAGATAAGAACTTTTGAACCAGTCCCAAAGGCGAATATCTTCCATCTTTTCTTTTCCTGGGCGAGGGTAAAAGGGGTCGTTCCTCAAAAACGCGCGCGCGGCTTGCTTGAGACCTTGAGAGTCCATCGTCATGGATCTGCAGCAATCGAAATCGAGTATCCACATACAGTGGTCACCGAGCGCCTTAGACGGTACAGCCAGTTCCGGATCATTTGCAGGTGCTAGAACGAACTCAACGTCGTTTGCGTCGATTTTTGCTGACCAATGCATGAATGCTAATGCTTGGGCCATACAATGTGAGTATACAAAGGCATCTAGGCCTAGCTCTTCGATTTGATCGAGATGAAGTGGGAAGTTCCTCAAGCTGTAGGAACTGAGAACTGATTTACTGTAGAGCCTGCGCCGCTTGCCCAAGTAAGGCCTGATTAAGCAATCATGATTGTTGGGATCGGCGTTGATATCATGAGCCAGCTTCCTTGGGAAAAACCTCTTGACCAGATGATGCCGTATGGTTTCGGGCACCGGATGGATGCGCTCGGTCAACAAAAGGTTGCACGCCGAATACCCCCGGGGAAATCGATGAACAATCTCATTGGCTTCATCTCTAAGTTATGTTAGTATTTAAAAGATTTGAATTTCATATAATAATACGTACTGGGCAATATAGCCATGCCATTTGGGGATTGTGAACCCGAGGAAGTTTTTGGGTTTATAGGCGGCTAAGAGTTGTTGGTGGACATCGGAATCGTTTTTTAGGGATCTACCTCGACCTCCATCCTCGCGTTTAATGGCAACGCTGTGTGCTATTGCATGGACGTCGGACCATACCGAGCCGCAGAAACCGGCACCAATGCGATGCAAGGGTGTTGTGGATATTGTTGCGTGATTGTAGTGAATATTATCCATCTTCGATGATGTTATATCAGCGTGATGTATTGAACGTGTTGCATGGGAGTCTTGTATGTGTTATTTTGGATGTTGGGGGTTTTGGTAATTGGTCCCGAGGATACTGGGTGTGTGTGTGTGTGTGTGTGTGCAGAGAAGGAACGATGGATGAACCAGGCATCTACCTAAGTATTTATCTGACTCTTAAACTCTAATCGTGGGACTCTGATTGTTTTGCCCTGTGTTTGTCTTAGACTTTCACCAAAAGCTTGAATGCGCCATGCCCTGAAGCCTTCCTTAGAAGCATCAACGAAAATAAGCTTCAGGCTGTCAGCTGCACTCTTACTTGAGACTTTCCAGCTCCTCTTGACATCACATGACTTAACTTTAGCAATGAAGTAAATGATACAATCAGTGGTTTTTCAAGAGGTGCAGACACACAGCCCTTGTGTAACTTTCCAAGTGAAACAAGCCATTCCTGTAAAGCCGTATATTACAATATTATATTAAGATCATATGCGATGGAGCCAGGACATGGTGAGGCTTCGGGAACCAAAGAGTTCTATCTAACTTGATGACCAACAGGCCCGTCCGAACAGCATTGTCCCCGATCAAAGTGAGTAGTGAGTAGCTGCTACTCTGCCAATATTCCGAAGCACAATAATGAATTCAATGACGCAGAACGGGGTAGAAGTGAGGCTAAAGAAAGGCAGGGGAAAGTGTCGGAAAGATGGGTTGTAGAGAGAGAAAGGAGATGGCTACCTACATACGCAAGCACGGAAGCAGCAAACTACAGGCAGGAGTGTGTGATCACAGGGGCGCACCTGCACTCGCGGATCTGCCCGAAAGCAATATGGAAGGAGGGAGGAAGTAAGCGCACAGTGCAAACAGAAATCGCAACTGCTGGACTGGCAAAAAGCCGGAAAACACATACGACTAACGGGAGAATCGGAACAGGGCCATATATGGGCCGATAGTACAGGTTTTTTTAACGGCTCCGGCACAGTTTTTATCTGCATGTCTAACGTAAGTACCGACATGGCTACAGGTAGATATGTCGCCGTCAGTATGATACAACATCTATATTCGACAGATGGCACCGATATCTTTCTGATTAGGAGAACACTATCGGAAAGCTATTACAACGTGTATTGTGGCCGGGATAGTTTAAATGGACTTGACCAGCTAAGTATTTCCATTCCTACATCCTCTAGTCCAGTTCATTCAACAACAAATCATAACCTTTATTTCATCCTCTATTGATTTAACCCGCTCTAGATATTCGCGCCATTTGCTTGACCGACGTTTAGGGATAGTGATTATCCCTACTCGAGTATAAAACGGCCGTTCGAATTTTAGAAGCAAAGCTGAATATTCCCAATGTAGTCCGTTGAAGATGGATTTTGCGATCGGTACACAGGTGACGAGGGTTCCTGGTTCAAGGGGTATGTCCAGACGAAGCTTCCCGCTAAATGGTTCACCATCCAAGTAGCTGGCTGTCTGCTCTTCGGATTTCCCTTCCACTCGTAGCTCGAGCGTTGGCCCTTCAATCTCAAGAAAGTCTTTTGCGGTAGAATTGGGCTTGCTGCACATACGTAACTTGACCCCAGGATACGGTTTAAGCATTGCGCTGAAGGAAATTGGCCACACACTTAACCACGACCAAGAAGGAAACATGCCCGCCGGCGCCAGGTCGGGAGGAAACCTCAGAGGAGAGACATTAAAGCCTGTAGGGTTGTTTGTCACGTACCATACCAACTCATTGTGGAGTCTATCCTCAACATGCCCGTTGAGGTCGATCTCCTCGCGTCCAATCATCCTTCGGAGCATCCTAGCAGTTCCTTGAATCGCACGAGCCCGGTCGGCGGGAAAGGAAAGTGAACGTGTTGAATAGGTTTGTCGGACGGTCCTCCAGCCCGCAAGAAGCATGTCAACTGTCATAGCGCCACGCGATTCTTCGGTTTCCGGGTCACCGGCGTTCGTACGCTTATATTGTCGTAACGTATGTGTAAAATGATTTGGGTGGTGCACGTCAGAGCGATACTCTGGGAACCCAGACTCCTGAGGCTCCATCTCACGTCCACAGGAGAATGAAATGCGTTGAGGGCCAAAATCCAGATTTCTTGTCGAAAGGATCTGCTCCTGGAATGTCCAGCCTCGCCAGATATAATATCTATTCTCTGAGGACTCATCAAAACGTGCGCCATATTTCTCATAGCAGTCGGGATCCCAGCGACCTATGCTCAGTTCATTATTGATGGTGACCTCTGAGTAGGCACCCTTGAGCACGTTCCGTGGCACGGATATACCAGACAGGCCATCGTTAGACGAAGTACTGCCACGAGCAACAATGGTCAGGGCGGCCAGGCCGTAGATTCTATCCATCTGTGCTAGCTGAATCTCAAGATCAGAAGGCGAATCTTGTATGATACAAAGCGCATCGACCCAGAGAAACCGGTAACCCAGTACGCGAGTGACCCAAATGGCATCGTGAATTGTCTTTGGGAGCATGCTGGCCGCATTGGAGTCCTTCGCGAACCCTCGCTTATACTCGCGGACCGTATGGGCCAGGGTGCGCAACTGATAATCATTGCCCCAGACATAGCTCAAGGCAATGAATTCGACCGGAGTGCCCATAATTTCCTGAAGTTCTACTAGCCGGCCCAGTCGCACATCGATAAACCTTGTTGAACGATGGAGGATAGTGCTAGGCCCCAGAGATTCGGTAGGATGACAGTCCGGATGTTTCAACATACATTCCTGAAGCCATCCTAGGGCCATAGAGAGGCGAGCCCAAGTAGAGTGAACCCCAGACGTATCATTACATGGAAAGCCGCAGGCGCCGTTGGGTTTACGGAAGTAAAAATTTCCAGCAAAGGTGTGCCCATGCCAAGCATCGACAATGCCTACTTCCACTGTAACAAGACTATCAGGGTGTACATCGCATCTAGTCTTAGTGATTTCTATAATTTCGACTTGAATAGCCTTCATCGGGGATGCCTTCATTGGGGAAAACTTCAGCTCTTCTTCTGCATCGAGCTCATGCAACCAGTTGACTTCCCCAGCGCAGCTCAGTACGCCTCGAACGAAGGCACAGAGGTTACATATATCTCTACCCGGTAAAGGCTCGGCATCGAAGGTGAACAACTTTCCTTCGACGATTTCAGACAGGTCTATTGACGAGCAAGAAGCACAGAGCCTCATTGATAGATCCATGATGAAAACAATGTTGCTTAGGAAACCGGAAATTGATATGGTACGGAATTGGGGGTGGCGTCGAAAGCCCAACTTAAAGCGAAGAATCCAAGGGGCCTCGTAATTATACTCCTGATTTCATAGCTCAGTGAGTGTTAAAGGGAAATGGCTGTCAAATCCAGGTGGTGTAGTCCGAGCAACGATTGGTACCAATCAATGTTCTTATATTGGAATCATCCCAACCCTAAAAGTTCAGCTCTTCAAACCTCCCACATTCTGGACTATCATATTGCGCGCAACCACACTCCCTTGGGAAATGCGCCATGACGTATGAAGCCAGCGGGGGCGCGTTTAAGGAGACAATAAAGGTAGCTGGATTGGGCATATGAGAGCTGAGAAGCAATGCGGTTGGCAGAATTCTATGGATATTGGTCGCTGTGATAGTGATATGTTTTCAATAGATTCCTCACGATGTTCCAATTATACTCGAGTATGAAGAAACACCGTGATCGTGGTGGCAAGCGCAAGCTTACCTAATGCAGTGCATACAAAGTAGCGCATATACAGTGAGACATGCACTGTAGGGGTGTCGTGTAGTGAGAGCTGCGGCTAAAGTCTCAGCGCCCTCTCTTCTATATTTTCTACAATATCCACGCGGCCGGACTCCGAAGTCTCGAGCCGAGCCGAGATCCAAGCGGACCATAGCGCAGGCAGCTATTCCACAGTATCGCAGATAGAAACTGATTTGTTTACTCTTTTTCTATGTACCTATGCACCTGATGTAGAACTGCCGCTCTCAATAATCCGGACCAGGTTCCATCCGTCGCCAATTCAACTTTCATCGCCATGTCGGAGCAAGTGGATTCTCGCGACCCGGCGACGCCAGCCTCCGAGTCCGAGCCCTTAGTCAAGAGATCTATCACAAGAACTGTGCTCTCTGAGCTCGGCCTCGTATCCCTATGGGACTCGCAGCGCGACGTGAAGCTGCTATGCGGACAGCGGTTCGTACGCATGCTTGGATACGGCGCGTCGATGCTCATCCTCGTTGCCTATCTCACTGCATTGGGCAATCGGAAGACGGAGATCGGGCTCTTCATGACACTGACCCTTGTCGGGGATGTTTGTATTAGCTTCTTCTTGACATTGTTCGCCGATGCATTGGGACGCAAGGCCACGCTCGCTCTCGGAGCCCTGCTCATGATGGGCAGTGGTATAGTCTTTGCTCTCTGCAGCTCTTACTGGATCCTGCTAGTGGCTGCTATCCTAGGGGTCATTAGCCCCAAGTGAGTGTGCACTCCCCCCTCGCGCAGCATAATCTCAGTGTGATTGGCGGGGATATGAAATATCTGAATGGGTTGACTGATCACAGAACCATAGTGGTAATGAGATTGGCCCCTTCCGCGCCATCGAAGAAAGCATCGTCGCGCAGCTTATCGTCCCTGAAAACAGAAGCGATGTATATGCTTGGTATAGTCTCTTCGGACTAGCTGGTGCTGCTTTCGGCATTATGATATGTGGTTGGGTCTTGGAACTTTTTACCGAGGTCCTTCATTGGGATTTGTTATACTCCTACCGTGGTATCTTTATAATCTATGCTGCGATTGGTCTACTAAAGCTCATCCTGACTGTCTCATTGAGTCATTCTGTCGAGTCGGAGAAGAAGCAGCAGCAGAAAAAGCAGAATTCTTCGCACAGGGATGAACGCACACCACTTTTGCGTGATGAAGACTCCAGTAACGAACAGGAAGTACCTACCCCCGCCAAATTGAAGAGCGGCCTACGAAGATTTCTTCCTGCTATCGGGAAAGAGAGCGTGTCTGTTGTCACCGTCTTGTGCTTCTTGTTTGGACTCGACTCTTTCGGGACAGGTGTAAATCCACTGTAAGACAAGCCCCTCGCATTCTAAACCATCATTCCCAGTCGTGCCCGCTAACTATTTTAGGTCCTGGATCACATACTACTTTCAATGGCGGTTCGGCGTCGAAAAGGGTGAGCTGGGGAGTATATTCTTCGTGACTCAGATTGTAGCTGCCGTGTCATTGCTCGTGGCTTCGGCTATCGCCAAACGCTTGGGCAATGTAAAGGTAAAGCGCTATTCTATCCTGTCTCATTCCCGCCCGAAACATCACAGAACACTAATATGAATAGACGATGGTTTTAACACATTTGCCCTCGCAAATCTTTCGCGCTTTAATCGGGGTGCCGAATAATGTGCACATTGCCATTCTATTCTGCATACTCAATTCATCGACAGCGTCGATGGACACAGCGCCACGATCTGCCTTTCTCGCAACTATAATTCTTCCAGAAGAGCGGACGGCAGTGATGGGCACACTGAATGTAGTCAAGACTACAGCCTCGAGCCTCGGCCCAATTATTACTGGTGTGCTCGTAGATCATAATCTGTACTGGGTTTCGTTCTTGCTAGGCGGCTCTCTGAAAGCTCTTTACGATGTCGGGATATTAATATTTTTCAGGCACAAGGAGAAAGAACGGGAGAAGAGCGAACGCGACAGGATCCAAAGACAAGAGCAAGAGAGGAACAGGGCGGAGCAAAGCCTTCCAAATGAGGCTTCGTGATTGACATTGACTCGTGTGTTGAAACTACGCTTTAGTCTACCATTCCAACAACCCGATAGGTGATCTAAACCTTAAGGAATATTCCTGTATGTCGCCTCTAGTCCCGTTGCAACTGCACCAGACTCACGTTCAAAATACCTTCAGCTCTCCGTAGGGCCTCGATGACCTCCTTTGTAACATCCCCGTCTATACCTAAGATCATAAGGGCTTCATCACCGTTCTTCGCGTCCCTCTTTGAGTCCAAGCTCGCGACCTGCATGAATCGAATGTTGATTCCATGCTTCCCCAGTACAGAGCCCACCCCGCCGATCTTTCCGGGCTCGTCGAAGTTATATAGAATAAGCAAGGTTCCCTCGGGCGAGAAGCTGGCTTTGAAGCGATCCAATCGTGAGATATAGATATTATTGCCCGAGACATAACCCTCGATGATCTGGCTCCCAGCGTCCCCGCCATCTTTCTTCGCATGATTGTTCTGTTGGTTCTCGGTCCCCTCTGGCACCGCTACGGCCTTTAATGTCACCGAGCTGGCATAAACAGAACCTTCTTTGCCGCCTGCGCTTCCGCTATGCGCATGTGTCTCGCGGATGACGATGCCCTTTTCGCGTGCGACGGCCGTTGCGTTGACGATGTTCACATGTCTACCCTTAGTATCCGAATATGATGACACCAGTCCTCGCACGAGCGATGCAAGCAGAGGGCGCGAGCTCGAGACACCAGCCAGCTCGCCGTGGTAGATAAGCTCGAAATGCTTACCACCACCCGCAGGTGAAGTCGAAGAACCGAAATGCTGTGTGTACAATGCCCCCATGCGTTCTATAAGCTTTGCGAATGGTTTTAAGGCACGATACTCCTCCGGGAGAATAAGAGGCGCGTTGACTGCCGAGGTAGGCAGCTCACCGCGCAATACCGCAGCAACCTGGGTACATACATCGACCGCAACATTTTCTTGCGCCTCCACTGTACTGGCGCCAAGATGTGGTGTTGCAACGACCTTCTCGTGGCGTAATAGTTCCCAAGCAGGAGTGTTGGGTTCTGGGGGCTCCTTGGTGAAAACATCAAGTCCTGCCCCTGCTATGACGCCGTTGTTCAGGGCATCCAAAAGGGCTGCCTCGTTATAAACACCTCCACGCGCAACATTCAGTACTCGGGCAGTTGGCTTCATGAGCTTGAACTCGGTTTCTCCGATCAGGTCAAGAGTTGTTGCTAACAGAGGCGTGTGAATCGTCAAGAAATCAATGTTGGGCAGCATATCCTCCAAGCGCGGCACCAGGGATTCGACGCCCGTTTGTCGCGCAAGATCGGGATTCGCATACGGGTCAAAAGCAATAACCTTCATCCCCAAGCCGATGCACACTACACACAGTCAATAAGACGCTCTCACAGTTTTTTCAAGCTGGGAGTGCAGGAATTGCTTCTTCAGCTTGTGTGGCTAGCAACCAAATTCCCATTGTTTTGTGTATACCAAGGATTAAAGGGGAATGACTTACTCCTCGCCACCTTCATGCCTACTTTTCCCAAGCCTACAACTCCCAAGGTCTTACGGCCGACCTCAACGCCTACCAGCTTGCCTCTCTCCCAACGTCCCTCCTTGGTAGTTCGATCTGCCCGACCAACATTCCTCGCCGTAGCTAGGAGCAGCGCAACTGTATGTTCAGCCGCCGCAACGATGTTACCCGCGGGAGAGTTCACAACAATAACACCCTTTGCCGTTGCGGCCTCTACGTCAATATTGTCCACGCCCACACCCGCTCGAGCCACTACAAAAACTAAAGTCAGCTACCGTCATTTTCGTCTTAAGCTCAGCGCAATATGATACTGCGGTCAATCACTAGGTCATAAACGAATGAAAACCAGTTTTCTAAACTCTCTGGATCGCTAGGACACTAAGACAGTAGAACGACTCCTGAATTTGCTTACCGACGCGTAAACGAGGGCCGGCAGCATTGAAAACTTCGGCCGTCACCTTGGTCTCAGAACGCACAATGAGTGCGTCGACATCCGGAATCAGAGTGAGCAGTTCTTGTGGCGAAACGCCTTTTGGGCGAGAGTCTATCTCATAGTCTTCGGATAGTAGGGCCAGCCCATCTGGAGATACCTTCTCGGGCACGAGGATCCGGGGTTTATGAGATGTAGCGCCCGGCATGATTTCACAATTGGGAGAATAAAAGCTGTTCGGCAATATCGGTTTTGTGGCTCACTACAGGGGCGTGATGGGATAATAAGGACGAGAGCGTAAGCTATAGAGGTAGGTGACACATGAAAAGTGACATATAAAGTATGTGGAACAGGACCGCGCAGGCCAATGGTCTACAATAACTAAACGAGGTGTTCTAGACTTGACCAGACAGAAGTCTCCAAGTGGCTTGAAGCAAGGGAATGCGATCGTCGAGTCGAGCAAGGTGGCACGCTCATATAAAGGGGGACTAAGACACATATACAATAATATAGTACTCCGACGCGAGCGAGCGAGTGTGAAAGACTATGACGTCCCGAAATGACAAAGCTTTTCGATTCCTTCCGCGTACCTACTGCCATCTCTTGCCACTTACGGGCCCTGGCATCCTCCTCCCGGCAGCGACCGGCAGCAACAAAGCCACGAGACAGGTCGGGAAGTGGGCAGGAGAAAACATCAAACCAAACCACTGCGGCGGATGGGGGATGATGGCAACGCGCAGCAGCGCGACGCAACGCAACGCTACACTATGCTATGCAAAGCTACGTTAATGCATACATGTATTCCCGCCCGCATTGATTCTGCATCCTCGTCCATTCTTTCTGACCCTCGAGGGAAAAACAACGAGCGAGCACGGCCGCTTCATGCTTCATGCAAGTGAGCAGGTGACATGAAGCCGTACATAATACCTAACACCAGATCTGTCTGATCCTCACCGGAGAGGGGCCGCCGCTCAAGATCTCCCACGCGACCAATCAGCCGGGGCGAGATGAGGCCACCGGATGCTACTTACATCCAATTGCATGGTCCTCGTAGAACTCGGATCTGGAACCAGTACTTAATTACTTATCTCTAGGACTGAGGCTTGAGACCCCGCACTCTTCCAATGCCCACTACAGCCCAATGGCATGCGCTTTACCCCGCGAGAAGTTGGGGCAAGCTCTCTGCTTCTCCGGTTCCAGGGTAAGTTAGGCCCAGCGGTGGAGGGAACAGCTGCTGCTGACTGCGGGACCTACCGGGACGCTCTCCGATTCTAATTAGAGGATACCGCTGACCGATGCTCCCGAAGGTCTTGCATGGGGGCCCTAAACGCAGCATAAATTAGGTAGGCATGTAGGTCATTGAGGAGGTCCTTGCTGCTTACTGGGAAAGAATTCAGGGGTCGGTCAACAAGAGCTCTGTATGCAAATTGAAGATCTGGAAATGCTGGTAGTTTTCGGCGAATTTTCTTCCACCGTCGCCGCTTATTAACATCTATGGACCTTGATTCCTGTCTATCAAATTCTAAGCGATGATGTTCTATCGCAAGTTTTTAAAATTGCTAGCAAGGTACCCAGTCAATGGGGTCGTGAAAATATGTGTAAAGTTGAACGGACCGGGATGAAATGTTCATTCGCTGCAGGCTCTAGTTGACCTGTAAAATTCAAACTGACTATCCGTCCAAGCACCCGATTCTAAGTATTATGCATAGTCAATTTTAGTCTCGCGAAGACAGCCTCAGGTTTCGAGTTCGTCTCTTCAGGATTATACGTTTACGACCAGGGTGGATTTGAGCTCTTGTGCTTCAAATTGACTAATAGCATTGCCTGAATCGGATACAACGCTCCTTTAGCAAAAGACGAGATGGATTCTAAGCAGCCAGAGAGAGCACCAAAATGAACAGGCAAATTCCATTTCCCATCAATTAATTATACCGATAGCTATGCAGACACACAAGCACGCCAATTTTCAAGCCGGCTAGCGCTATCCATCCAGGTATATGTCTACCACACACACTATTCGATTTATTTTCTTCCCATTCCAATTTCATTTTGTTTCTGGTGAGCTTAGAAATTGTCTTTCTCAGTAAACCTCTCGTTCTGCACGACTTCGACCCAATATCCGTCGGGATCTAACAGGAACGCGACGTTCTTCATGCGGCCGTCGGTGAGCCGCTTCTTCCAGTTCGCATTCATGCCCTCGAAGCGCGCGCACGCGGCATCGATGTTATCGACCGAGACGCCTGCGAGCAAACAACATATCTGAATTAACTTTGTCCACACTATCACACACATACACATATACAACATCGTCATAAAAAGGGGAAGAGGGAGAAGAATAAATGGGAACTCACAGATATGTCCAAAGCCTTGCGGCTGGTCATTCCCGTTATGATACGAAAAATTCTCGTCCTTCTCGGTGCCGTAGTTCCAGGTGAGCTCGAGCAGGCCCTCCTTGAAGGCGGTGAAGCCGTCGGCCGGCACGCCCTCGGGGGCCGGGTAGCCGAGGAAGTACAGGTTGAAGCCGGCGGCGGCCTGCTCGCTGGTGCGGAACAGCGACATGCCCAGCACTTCCTGGTAGAACTTGAGCGACTTGGCCGCGTCCTTGACCCGGATCATCGTGTGGTTCTATATTACCAGAAAGAAAAAGATGACATTAATTAGTGAGTCACTCCTGAGTAAAGTAAGGGAAATGCGGAATGTGAATTACCATGCGATACGTAGCAGGGTCCGTAACAGCGCCCAGCTCCTTCGGATCCCCCGCGCCCTTAGTATTCTTATCCTGGGAAATGATCTCGACCCAATACCCATCAGGGTCCAGCGCGAACGCAATATGTCTCATCCTGCCATCCGTAAGCTTTTTCTGGAACTTGTAGCCGGCGTTCTCGATGCGGTCGCAGGCGGCCTGGATGTGGTCAACGGAGATGCAGACGTGTCCGAAGCCGCGGTGCGGCTCCTTGTTTCCGTTGTTTACTGAATACGAATCGTCGCTCTCGGTGCCGTAGTTGTGCGTCAGCTCGATCACGCCTTCGCGGTCGAAGGTCCCGTGCCCGTGCGACGCCGCCGACGGCCCGTCGTACGCGAGGAAGTATAGGTCGAACTTGGCTTCCGGGAACGAGAGCTTCTTGATCAGGCTGAGGCCGAGGAATTCGTAGAATTTGACTGTGGGACGGAGTGATGCGTTGGCTTGTTGTTAGTCCAACTGCCTTTTGGCTAGCTCTCCCAGACTTGTAGGTCACATATATAGATACGGAGACGGGACGGGGCTCAAGTCCCCCATGCGCAGTGCATACCGGATTCTTTCGGATCCTTGACTCGAAGCCTATCATGCGAAAACACTGCATTAGCCTTTCCTTCTCGGTGGTCGCTGTTGGTCTCAAACAGAGCGGGGTCCCTTACATCGAGTGATTGAACTTATAGTTCTTCGTATCCGTCGTCGTCGCCATAGTCGCCAATGTTCGATGCAAGTCTACGTTCAGGAATAACCAAGCCGGTTAGAATACTTGTGCCCTAATTGTTCTTCAGATACCGGAGATAGAAGTGTGGCTTCGCGGCCGTTTGGAACTCACAAGTATATGGGGCAAAAGATCGTAATGGGCGAGACTGGTAAGCTCCTCGCAGAGCTCGTAGGGCGTACATAAAGTAGTGTTCTCGTAGGGGGGGCAATACGATTTGGAGAATATGGGAGAGCGAATACGTGATAGCATAGCTAGAGCGGCCCCACGCGCTCAGTAATAGTACTGTAACCCCGCGACGAGCTCAAAGTGTGGCATCATCACCACTTTACCCCACTTCGCACCTCGGGAATTCGGTCGGTTGACGCCATTACGCTATGGGAGAACCAACGTTTCTCGTCTCCGAGACAAGATATAGTGTACCACGTAGGTCAAAAATGATTAATATTGGTCAAAGCATCCCTATCTTCCTCTGCTGCATATTTTGTTTTGTTGAAAGAAACAAACGAAAAAAAAAAACCCCCCGCTGCCGTAGCCATTCTATCTGATACGCTCTGGTGCGATCCGTTACGCCAGTCACGCTGGACCCTCAGCGTGTTTCCCGAGCCAACCCAACCAGATAATTTACAGTTGTAGACATACAGAAATTACTGAAACGGCCGTCGTGAGTAGTGGGGGTCGCTCAAGACGAGTTGTCTAGCCCCCTTATTTTCCTAATACTGCCGACGGTATTGCACCGGCATTAACGTATAGTGTACAAAGTCGATATGGTTGGGGCTACTCCCGCAGTATAGACTGCAGGTCATTATGAAATTATCTGAAGCGCAGAAGGTTCGTAACCGTCTCACCAATGCTGGTGCTTTCGCCATCGAAATACTGGCTGGGTGTCACGAAGAGCGCAATGGCGATAATAACGTAGAGACTCATCAACTGGTTTGTGCGAGTTAGAAGATTGCCAATCAAGAATAAAGGGGGGCTCCATACCATAGCACCCTCGAGGTAGTTCGACTTTCCATCTTGGACAGTATAGATGACAACCAAAACGGACAGGCCGAAGGCAACAGTTTCGACTGGGACCATGTTAGCAGGATTCTTCCGACCCGCACGAGGGCACTGACAAGTCTCAAAGTGCAGATCCATATCGCGATCCATGATCCAGCCCAGAACCACCAAGAATGGGGTCACAAAAAGGGCGATTTGGATACTCGAGCCAATAGCAACGCCCATAGCCTGGAGATGAGGTCAGTATCAAAATGCCTATATTCCGGGTGAGGACAGCATTTACCAGATCCATCTTGTTCTTGACTGCGACCACCACTGCCGTGACGTGTTCTGCCGCATTACCCACGATAGGAATCAGGATGAGACCAATAAAGCTACGACTGATCCCACCCCGTACTACGAGAGCATCGATGCTTTCAACCAAATAGTCGGCGCAGATCGCGACCAGAACCGTAGTCGCCACAAGGACACCGGCGGCCGACCAAGGGCTCATGACTGCCTCGTCTCCGGATTCCCTGCTTTGCTCTCCGCCTCTGGAGACCTCGGCATCGGTTGGCCCAGCCCCGTTCACTTCTCCGTCCGCTCCTTCAAGTCGCGATGGGGTAGCCTCTTCATTGCCGGCTTTATTGCCGGCTTCGTTGCTGAACAAGTTGTGATGCGTTCGGAGCTGGAACCATAGATACAGAACATAGATGACAAGCAGAATGATGGCTGTGCCGCGCGAAAGCGAAAGTGTAATATCTTTCCCGTCTCGTTGGTTGTCATGGCCTGTTTTATTGACAATCATGAACAGCTAGTACAAATCAGCGTGAATTGACCAGTGAGCGGGGGTCAGAGGTGCATACGGCTCCAGGAAGAATGATAGAAGCAGCCGACAAGGTCATTAGAGAAGCCGTTGTTTGAGCTGTGATGGAGGCGAAAGACTGTTCCATGCCTTGGTCATGCTCATCCCTCATGTTGACAATGCCGCCAAAGAAGAAACACATGCCCATTACGAGCAGAAGATTTGATAAGACAGAACCGATCATGGATGATTTGACAACTTCGATTTGGCGGTCCCGTAACGCAATAATGCTGACCTGTCATAGAATTAGCGGACGAGAGGAATAGAATGGAATTCCGTATTTGAGGAGCAACGCACAATTAATTCAACCGCATTGCCGAATGTGGCATTGAGGAGACCGCCCAGAGCCTCTCCCAACTTGGCTGATATTTGTTCCGTCGCAAATGACAGCACGGCGGCCAGTGGAATGATGGCGAAAAAATTGATCACAAAAACTGCAATGGGGTCCCAATGCAGACGCCCCGCGGCGATGCCGACGGGTACAGCAAAGAGGAGAATATTGACAGGGCCTAGCCACGAACCGTCAGTAGTCCGCGTCGCGACACCCGACAGTCCTCCCATCTAAGCTTGCAGGGCTACTTACTACTCAAGAGCGTGGCCTTTGTGACATGCCACACATGGGCGGGATACTTAACCCATGGGTTGGGGCTATCACAGCCAGGCGTATGGCTCGAGTTGAAGAGGAACTCCCGTGTCGAAGAATGGCGTTTCGTGTTACGACGCGACAAGGATGAGCCATTTTCTCCTCCTAGAAGAGACGTGTTCTCGTCCGGTGCCCCATTCTCGTGAGGCGGTTGATTCCAGCTGAATATGTCACGTAACATGTCACGTAGCTGGGTCCGGAAACTTGGTAAAGCTGTTTGGCGAGCCATCGCGCATGATTAGTAGAGGGTACAAGCTAGTGGAAATTTGGTGATGCAGCGGCGTTGGAGTACTATGTAGCGACAGCGACATGCAGCATAGTCGAGAATGCAGGCACAGAGACGGCAAAGCTCAAAGAATGCGGAAGTGTACCCGGCGATCACCAACAAAGAGCGGAGGTCATGAACGAAGGGGGGAGAGACGTGATAGCGACTGGACTCGATCCGGGGGTCGGGAAGGACAGAAGCTGCGAGCCTGGTCGGCGGGCAGGGAGGAGAGAGAGCAGAAATGCAACAGGAATGGGAATAAGGATAAAGCTTGGTTGAATTTGCATCCGGGTACTTAACTTACACTTCGACATCGCGCCCGGCTTGCCAACACAGTATAATACCTAAAAAGCAGGCGAGTGTTGCGTGTGCCCCGGCGATAATCCTTTTAGGTTTGGAGTGACGGGTTGCACTGCCGGAATCTTAGGGGTATAGCTTTGCTGCGCGCCCTGCGCTTTAAGTCTTGAGCTTACTTCGTCGAGTCTTGGGTTTTTTGCTATGCGCTGCTGCTACCGCTGCTGTATGTCAGCCGAAAGTGAAATAATGCGAGCTTCCAATTCGGCGCGGTGATCCTCGTGGCGGGCCAAGACGTTGCGGGAGCGATCGGGCGCCCGTCTAGGTTAAGCCAATGTGGCAAGCAAACGCATTGGCACAAATAGTTTACAGGAAATGGGGCATTGACTGACCAAAGAATACTGGTCTGCCTGAGTCGCAATGCTGAGATGCAAAGAGATTGGCGATGATTTAGGGACTTCTTGGCTTTGGTACAGATCGCCTGACTTGCGCAACTTTGCCAAGTGTAGTCGGTCGAGAAGATTCACCAGTGCACCTATCGAATCCAGAACAAAATCACAAGCTCGATTTTTGATAAAGTCATTCGTTGATGAAAAATAGAAATTTTCCTGCGGTGGCACGTCTACAATTCTCGAGACATTTGATGATGCCAATGACGATGATGAAAGCGAGTCATTCCAAGAAAAGTTGTCTGAAACGGGTGCCAGGGCCATGCCAGTCTCCACACAAGAAGCTGCATATGTAACAGTAAGGACGTCTCCACTAGAAATTATAGTCTGTGATAGGTTCGAGCTCTCTAGCTGGAGCTTTCGGTCCCCGCCAGAAACTACTGCATCAGGTAAGGCGTTATGTAGCAAGGAAGTTTACTTAGGAACTTATCCGCTGCCTAATACACCAATTGTCTCGCTGTTGGGTACCTATCCCGGGCCTGAGGCAGGATAGCTAGGGTTCTGGCTAGGGTAGCTTGAGCTTGGGCCATAGCTCTGGTTACGACAGGACGATTGAATCAGATTTGCGATTCAGCATCTGCAATTCTGACCAATCTAGTAATAATAACCGTCCACGAGTCAAAGGTATCCATCACAGATGCACTTTCTACATATCACACTCTAAGGACCTGCATTCCTCCAGTTAAATGTTGGCTTTAAATGCCCAGGTCAACCAAGCGTGGCTGTGTTGAAAAAGGAGGCCTCCGAATGGCGCCCACCTTGGCGCCATGAGATTGCGCCCCGTAGCACAGGTGCTACCTAAACCGTCCTAGCGTAGCATGCTTATTCGCCCCTGCAACAAACGGCCTGTGCATACTCCATACAGCGTACGGAGCTGCTGACCAGAATCAAGCATTACGCTTGTCGGCAATCTACAGTGCAATGGATGATGCCTGGTTCTGATCAGAAACTCCGAGCCGGCCTAATGTGGGAACCCTGCCAGACAGGCCCAGAACCATACTCTTTCGGCATGAGGACGTCATTGGCCCTCTCTAATTTGTGCAAAGTTCGTGGGCTAGGTTTGGAGAAATTGGAGACTCAAAACCACATGCATGTAAATTAGATATGGACCTTGAGGTTGTTCGAATAATAGGTATTGAATAGGAATTTTGTCGTAGGCTCTATCCATAAAAGTGTATTAAAGGGTATACAAAGAGAAAGGTTGAGCTAGGACATCGGATCCGATTGCTCTTGTCTAATTGTGCATTCCATCCAACCATCAACACCGTCAGGTCAGCCCACGAGAACGCAAGCTCTAGAACTCAACATCGCTCGAGGAGGCCACTTCCCAATCGTAATATATGCGCGCCGCCACTAGTTATGAGGCAAAAATAAAGGTAACAAGCGAAGAGAAGACTATTTAGCATCCGCCACCGAATAATTGCCACCATCACATCACATAAAAGCTATTCGTCTCATCAGTAAAGAAAGATTCAACTCCTTAACAATCGGGAAGAGAAAAAGGAGCAATGCGTGTTATCGTGACTTACCAGCTGCATACGCCTGGTACCAAGTAAGCGAAGCGCCGCCGTCGAGCCAGGAGGGGTCGAAGTCGTTTTTGGTGAAGAAATCCCAGGCGGCCTTGGGGTCGATGGTCGACAAATTCGCGAAGAGGATGCCCTTCCAGCCGCCTTGGATCTTGTCGGCGCGGCCCTTGTCGAAGTAGGTGGCCCACTCCTGCTTCACAAAATCCGGGCGCCGCGTGAACTTGGTGCTCGGCAGCAAGGGCAGCATGTGGATGCCCTGCACGTACTCGATGTTGGCCCCGAAGTACGTCGTGTGGTCGCACTTGTTCTCGAACAGGATCCCCGCCACCTTGTTGCCGATGTACTTGCTAGGCTGCACGTCGTTCTGCGTCGTGTACAGGTAGTATTGGTTCAGCGAGCGCGCGATCACCGAGAGCATCAGGTTGCCGCTGTCCGTGGGTTAGTCACTCACTATTATCATCGGTCTTGATCAAAGCTATGAGGAATATGGAATGAGATGAGAGGGTTGATGAGACGTACCGGGCTTCCATGTTGGCGTCTTTGATGGTTCTTCCCCACATCTTGATGGCATAGGCTGCCATAGCATCTTCTGAGCTCGACTCCTGATCCTACATCTTGACTTCAGCAAAGATTGTCGAAAAAGGGTGAGGTTTTACGTACCTTTCCATCAACAGTGTCATATAATCCGTGAGCCCAGCTATGCCCATGATACCAATCAAAGTTCCGTGATACCGGGAAGAATTTATCGGATGTGGACGGGTTGGCTATATCTCTAACCATCGTGTTGATATAGTCGACGTTTTCCTTTGTGAGCCAGGAAGGGTCGAGGTATCCGATCACTGCCGCCGCGTAGATGAAGTAGCCATAGTGGAAATGATGGTCGTTGTAGAACGTGTTACCAAAGTCAGCACCGTCGTTACCTGTCTCGTATGAGGCGGAAGAAACTAGCCCGCCCCAAGCAGCTTTGTCATATTAGAGCCGTCTCTGAGTTGCGGCTTATCTGAAGGACTCACCTTCATAGTAAAGAGGAAACTTCTGCTTATTGGTAATAAAGCGCTCGAAGGCCGTTTTCAAATTCGTCAACCCTGCTTGAGCCAGCTTCGGGTTTCTCAGCAAGTTGTTCGCAGTGAAGCAAATACTCGCGAACTTAGCCAGGGCCTGTTGAGAAAATCGTCTTGTTAGTATAGAGCCAATACTTGTAGCAGGACAGGTGACGGCATACCTTTCCACCAAAATACATAGAGTCCTGGTTTGATTGTTGATCCACGTCCTGGGATAGCTCTTTCATTGCAACCGGGGTAATCGTCTTAATTGCATCAACAGAGAGCTTGGTTTTGGGACCGTGAGCAGGATCCCAAGGGGCAAGGCCCATAGAGACAGGCATATTGGATTCGGCCATGGTCCAGGAGTCTGCAATCACAGCCTTTGCCATGCCCTTGGTAGTCGTCTGCAACTTGATAGTAGACGTTGCTTTGGTGGTGGTACTATCGAAAGATTCGTAGTGATGTGGTAGAGCGTACATCAATAGTTTGGCCTTAGAGTAGCCCGCCTTTTGAAATTCAAAAGTATACGTCCCTTTAGATCCGGACGATGTGCCGGAGAGCTCCATCCCGACCGGATAGGCTCCGGATGCCGCGTCTATGATGGACTCAGCATTTCCGGCGTCTTTCGCGATCTGCACGACCCCGTGGAAGGGTTTGTCGGCCGTCGCGACACGATTGTTGGTTACTTTCAGGTCGAAGGTATCACCCTTCTCGGAATGTCCGTAGACGTGCCAAATTTTGCCGTCCTCGAGGTACACGCTGTACTTGGTGGCCCCCGATTTAGTCTCTTTCTTTGACTTTGTAACCTTTGTGAAGAAAACGCCGGTCTCGATCACGGGCGTGCCCCCATTATAGACTGCTGTCACAAACCCCATACCTTGCACCATAGGGAAGGTGATGAGTGGCTCTGCCTTCGAATCAACATGTAGATTGACATTGACCGAGTGTGAACTTATGCTATCTGTTGTGAGCGTAGTATTCGATTCAAGTTCCGATGCCGAGAGACATAAAGACTGTATCCCAATAGGATTCAGAAAGTACTTGGCCGCTTTCGTGTCTGGCTCCTCTTCCCCGTAAACTATTTGGCTCGCCTCGGTGTGTGAAATCGCTATCCCCCAACTAGAGGTAGATCCATGGCCTTTGGACCATGCTAGGGAATATGGGTGGACGTATGCGGGTGAGGTTTGGTTGCCGAGAAAGAAGTTGGCATAAAACTTATTCGTCCCATACGGGCCTGTGCCCTTGACTCCGAGTCGGGGCACGGGATGATCTTTACGTTGTTCAAACACGGACGAGGGCTGCGTGGTTGCGATAGGAGCCCCGAAGATGTTGGACGCGGCGGCACTGGCGGGCTTGGTAGGCTCACTCGACATTTCGAGCGCAGGTTCGCTGGGCATGAGTAATGATGTAGGACTCGGGACTGAATTAGTGATAAGAGGACCGGAGCCTGGTCTACCACTGGACTCCAGACTTGTAACAACAAATCCGCTTGTATTTGGTTTGCAATCAGATACACTGGGTGGTATCTGCACAATCAGCGAAGATTTTGTAACTGTGATAACACCGACGGGTTGATAGCCCTCGCGATGAGGCCCGGATGCTGGAGCTACGGGCAAGTATCCTTCGGGTAATTCACTTTGAGATGGCACTGATCGTTGAGTGACCAAAGGTTTGACTACGGCCGATCGCACTGCTAGAGATTGAAGAAGAGTTAGCATCCATAATAGCAGCATTTTCATAGTAAGAAACTCGGGAAAGGGAGAGGGAGTAGGGATATTCCATGTATATGCCAGCAGTCTTGCGGCAGCTTGGCGAGCTATGAGGCGCCAGATGATATTTGGACTGAATCACGAAATCGATTTCTGGAAAATTCGTTGATAGGAGATGAGAAGATGAGAAATAGATTATGGGCACGTCAAATTTGCCGTATAGATAGATTTGTAGACTGTAGGTGAGATTATGAAAAAGATGAACATAGGGACTGTGGTATGGAGTAAGAGGCCATCGGGGGATTTGTATTCTATTCTCGAGAATAACATCATAGTGTCTGGCCGAGCTCGAGGAATGGGAGCTGTGCACTGAGTGATGATCGAGTTGTCTGGGTTGAGAGTAGCTCAGGCCCACGAGGATCTGAACTGCCCATGGGAATGAGTTGTCTCGGATGTTAATGAAAACCTCTACCTAGTCTCTGGATAGCGCGTGGCAAGCGTCAATCTAGACCGTAACGCTGGAATGAGGTGGTAGCAATGATCGCAAGGACGATGGCAAGGTCGGCTAGTAGATTGTGACACGGTTAACCGTTGTCTAGGATATACTACGACTTGGAGGAATCGAGGAGCTAGCATAGAAAACGACAATCTACAAATGCTTACATTGTGCTTTATGTACTGAAGACACAACAGACAGAAGTTCGAAACTGCCTCACGTATAACAGCCGTGGTAGCATCTTACAGAAGCGACCCAGGGCTTGTTGAGTTAACACCTAGGCCTCCGTATTACCTATAGACACTCTGGTTCATGTGGTCTGGGCCTGCTTCTTTGAATGGTTGGGTGGAACGAGACTTCCAAGCTTTCGTAAGTTCATGGCCTTCCCGATAGGCAGGCTTCCTTCCGTAGACATTGTCTCTGTCGTACCAATCCAATAGGTACGCAATATCACCAGTTCAACTAGGTAGTTGAAGCCAACTGAGCAGGATTGTGTGACACACGAGTCGATGAGTCGACTACGAGTTGACATCTCTGCCCTATCTGCCTACATAGTCAATGCATGTTGTCATTTATACCACAACTACTTCGTATATTGCGCCGCCTTCAAGTCGAATTCGCTAAGCGAAGCACTCCTATTGGACCATGATTATTTGACATGACCTTTCTAGAGGGAGAATGTCGCACAGCCGTAGCAAACAACGAATGCTGCAGGTGGGGTTGCGCAAAGTCGTATTGGTTGGTGGTGGTAGTCTCTACATGACCTGCTATATATGAAACTCGGGCAAACTCAAGCGGATTGCCCAGGGTTCACTTGCAGCGGCAGTGTCGTGGACCAGCCAGTTATAATCCTAAAGCATCGTATGTGTCTCTCTTGCTGGCCCGTGATCCCAAGATTTCCGTTCTGGCAGCACGTTGTGCTCTCGAAGGTTTGACTGAAGCGTCATTTGCATTATTTCTTTGCGTCTGGCGATCACGATCTCCTAGCACATGTGCCCTCCGGAGACTCCGTTCGTTACCCTCACCAGGTTTTTCGGCCGGCCTCTCGGCCGCCTTCTTTCCTCTCGTCGCTTCAGAATTGATAGCCTCAGCATGCTGTAGTTTTCGGCACCTTCGCACTTCCCGGTCCTTCAGCACCCATGGCTGGGCTAGGATGTCGCGGCGGAAGTCTCGAACTTTGTCCCAGAAGAGCACTTCTTGGTTTGTAGATAGAACTGGCACTGCCTTTCGGATATTGATTTGCTTTTGACCTCGAAAGAGCTTAACGGCCCCCTTGATATCTACAACCATGCCAACATCGATATCTGCAGGAACGGGCGCGGCAGAAGCATTGTCTGTTGTCCGCGTCTCTGCAATGTGGATCTTCGTGGCGGCTTTCGTCACAGTTTTCGCACTATCGGCCTCGGGGTCCGTCGATTTGCTCTGGCGGCTATCGTGATCATGGCCGACGGGTTTTGGAGCTGGTAGTGCGCATTCAATGCACTGCCCGGTGCTATCATCGATCGTATACACTCGATGGCCGTAATAGTCATCGACAGCAACAACAACTCCGGTGATCCGCACCCACTGGATAGGGTGGTTCAGATAGAAAAACACACCGACATCTGCGTGTAAGCACGGGTGAGACGGAGGTCTTCTTGTGCACAACAGCGCTCGAGCCGATGCCTACTGACCTTCGAAGCCGGGTTGGCGCGTAAGCCCGACGATGTCGGCTGCGCGCAAAGGACACCATTTGTTGATGGTAGGCGACAAATGGAAGCAGTATTGCGGATAGTAGGTTAGCGGTTCAGCAGTTGTCATCGCATGTTATAGGCGACCATGCTGTTGAGAAGCGGTGTTTCTGCAAAATGGTGAATAGCACCAGTGCCTACCTTACTTACTTTGTGGTACTGTAGGTAGTTGAACAAGTTGTTGATCATGGTGGGATTGGCCCCGGCTGGCTTGGGGACGCGACAGACGCGACAGGCTTCAGTAGGTAGGTAACCTACTTCGTACCTGGGTGTGCCCCACAACTCCCCGTAGGCTTAGGTATGTACGAAGTACTACAGTATTACAGGTATGTGCAGTATGTACATACCTACAAGTACCTGCTGCAGCGACGCTATCTGTTTTCCTTAAGTATCCGTCGGTAGGTTTTATTGTCTGCTCACCAGAACTTGTTCACCACTACGAGGTAGGCAAAACATATAATTCTAGCTGGTGATAAGTGCTCCTTTTTGCGCAAAGTGTTTAAGGGAGTAATATGCCAAATGCCTGATGCTGAACGCCAACCGTACCTAAAGCTAAGTGGAAACCTCCTACGCCTGTGCTTAGCATTGTTGCCGATAAATGAAAACCCCACGAAAAGAAGTAGAGTAGCTGGTCCGCATATATCATTTTTTCCCTCTCTTTAGCCTAGCCGCAGCGGCCTGGAACGCCTCTTCCGAAGGCTCGCTCTCCTCTGCACGGCGCTTCTTCCCCTTCTTACCAGTCGTGGGCGCCGCGCTATACTTCGCCGCTAAGTTGTCGAGGAAGCTCCCGCGTCCCTGCTGGTTGCGCCGTATGAGCGCTGCCAATTCATCCTCTGAGGACCCCTTCTTTTTCTTCCCTTTCTTGTCGCCAAAAAGTTTGTCATGAATCCCTAATTCCTTGGCGTGCTCCTCGGCTTCTGTTGCTTCGCTCTTGGCCGCTTTGATGCGCGCCTGGCGAGACTTTTTGCTCTCCTTAGTGTATGCCTTGAATGCGGGAACGTCTTTCCTTGCAATTGCCTCGTCGATTATCTGGCGGAAGCGTTCGTCGTCTTGGAGCACGTCGCTGAGCATGACAGACTCGTAGACTGCGTCCATCTTGCCTTCGTGCTCTTCGTAGGCGATGAGGATATCGTCTCGTTCCTCGTCGGAACCCTTGTATTGCGTCGCGAACTTCTCGATCGCGTCGTTCGATATCGCATCACGAAATTGTTCGTGGTAGAAATCCGACCAGCTGAAGCCATCCGAGTCCACAATGGATTCTGAGGTGGAGCCAGTTTCATCGTAGCGCTTGCGGCGAGTAGGATCTGAGAGGACGGCGTATGCAAATGCTATCGATTGGAAGGTCTCATGTGCGCTCTGTTTCTGGTCCTCGGACACTTTGTCTGTCGATTATCATTGGCAGGTTAGATCGTGCGAGCCCATGCCCACATGTCATCGGAGAAGAGCTCCCTTACCTGGATGATTTTTTAATGCAAGCTTTCGATAGGTTGATTTCACTTGATCTGCCGTCGCGGCGCGTTCGAGCCCGAGTACTTCATACGGGTCAATGGCGGGCGGACCGTCATCGAGAAGGTCATCAGGTGCTTCCATGATGGATGGACGAGGAAACCGGAAGTAGGATGGGAGTTACGAGTATGGACTGGCGATAATGCCACTTGGGAACTAGAATGCTGATTGGGGTGCCGCGGATAGTAGTGCAGGAAAATGCCCTTGCGTACAGGAGGTGTGTGATGATGACTACGGTACCTACCTACCGGTTCAGGCCAGGAGTGGCGGACGCGCATGAAGACGCGTTGAGTGGGCAGGGGTGCCCCACTACAATTATGGGCATCGCGGGGTTGGATCGCGGGGCCCTGCAGCTCACCCGAACCCATATTTCAAGTGAAGCAGCACTGAAGGAAGGAGCGCTGAAGACGTCACAGCTTACAGCTGCAGCCAATCCAATTCTTATCAGAAACTTTTCGGGTATCAAAAGTTCTCTCCTAAGTTTCCTGATGTATCTTGCACAAATATGCCAGAGCCCACACAAGATCCGGTTCCAGACATCACAGCGGGCAACCATGAGAGCTACATGAGACTGGCCCTCTCTCTCGCTGCCAAGTCGCCGCCCAAACCCACCAACTACCGCGTCGGTGCCGTCATGGTAGATTCGGCCACGAATGAAGTGCTTGCGACCGGGTACACGCTCGAGCTCCCTGGGAATACCCACGCCGAGCAGTGCTGCATAGACAAGCTAGCGCAGAGATATGCAGCAACCGGGACACATCTGGGCGAGGCTCTACCAGACGCCGTCGACCTGTACACAACAATGGAGCCGTGCTCGCAGCGGCTCAGTGGCAACACGCCCTGCGTGGACAGGATCCTGGCCATCGGGAAGCGTATCAAAGCCGTCTACGTCGGCGTGCAAGAGCCGGATACTTTTGTCAGCCAGAACTCCAGCCGGAAGAGGCTGGAGGGCGCTGGTATCGAGGTCTTGGTCGTTGAGGGGCTGGAACAGGACATTTTAGAAGTTGCGACTGCTGGACATGATGTTCGGTCGCTGCCTACCTAACGAATTGACCTAAAGAATTGATAAGACGACATGGCATGACAAGATCGCTTTTTTTAATTCTTTGTACGGGGTTAGGTGCTGAGTTTGGCAGTTGGCGCCTGCCGTTGTAGTGATTGCACCAGAACAACGTCGCACACTCCTCCTGCCCCCAGGAGATGGTGTTCGGATCCCCTGTGCAGGCGATGTCCATGTGAGAGAGAAAAGTCTTCGAAGGATCTGGCTAAGAAGCAAGCCGGGCATCTTTCCTTCACGGTATCTTCATATATTCGAATATCACGCGGTGACTCCAACATGCAGCGGCGTGTCTCACGGCACTACAGCTGCCCGGTTAGCTCAATCGGTAGAGCGTGAGACTCTTAATCTCAAGGTTGCGGGTTCGACCCCCGCATCGGGCTCAAATCCCGATGCCTCTCAGTTAACTGAGAATGCAACGAATTTTTTTCTCCTTCGCAGCCTACTTTTTTCGTGGCGTCTTAGTCAGTACGTGTTTCTTTTTTTAATCGCTTATTACATCAAAGGCCCTTCAACACGTATTCGTTGCGTGCATGGGAATAGCCGTCCCGTTGTCTCACCCTCCGAGCTTCCCGATTCCCTATCGACGTACCACGATGGCAACTGCAACTAAGCGTTATTCACACCATTGATGTACCTTATGATCAACCCGGCTTGAATTTGTTTGATACTATAGGTCTGTATATGTTATGATCCCCTCTGCATCGCAATACGGCGGCCTCAAGATATTGGCCACCCGGGCCAGGCAGACAGGCTATGCATATTTTGTTTGCGAATCCGGAGTCTCTCCCGATGTGCGGGTTGGAATGACGTGCGAGGCGGGGCGGCTCTTCCAGTCCTGACATTAATCGCTTGATTTTCCAACCAGAGTTTTAATCTCTCTGTTTGAGGTCCTGTTTTGTATAAGAAGTGTGGGTTATTCGGAGTTTGTGGAGGTGCCAACGGATAGTATCCCATGCAATGTGGCTCACTCAGAGCCACAAACGAACAGACTATTCAAGCCTGACCGCTCAAGAGCAGCACTTTGTGGATGGCATCGAACAAAGAGGGTGTCACACCGCTGGTGTTAGGACCCCTGTGAGTTGCAAATAGAAGCCTCCGTCACCTTACCTACACGCATCCAAATGTGACGAATCGGAGCCGGATCCTCAGCGCTACGCTTGTGTACGGAATCTGAGAGAAAGTCGCCCTTGGAACATGAGACAAAATGAGTATCGCTACAAAGACGTCACTGCCTACCTTTGGCCCAAATGATATTTCCTTGCATGTTGTATCATGCCACTGATGGAATAGAGATAGAGAGCTTCGGCTAATCAGCCAGCAAGGATTTGACTATGACTCATACTTCCCCAATTGTGATGCTCTGAATCAAGCACGGAGGTATTGTGTCTTGTGAGGACGCGACATGTTCGTGTCATCATCGTACGGCATGCACACCCCCTCCTGCATATATTTTGTAGCCAACTACTTGCGTTTGCTAAATCGCGGGCCGCAGTTGTCCTTGCAGCTCGGCGCGGCTGCAAGGTCCCCCGTCTTAACGGGCGGTACGCCTTATGAACTGCAGGGGTGCCTACATTGAAGTCATTCGAGCACTGAACCCAGGTATTTTTTTGCACTCGGAGTATATGCCGGGGTCGTGAAAGAAGAGTCTAGGCACGAAGCCAATTGGAGGAAGTGATTCTGTTATTGTTGACTTAACCTCTGGAAAAGCCATAGCACTAGCGAGGCGGTGTGCCAGTACTACTGTGAGGAAATTGTTTGTTTGTACATACCGGTATCTGATCCGAGTACTGGAGGCTAGGAACAGTACCTACGGGTAGGTACATTCTGTACAGTTCTAAGTAGATAGTTCACACTTAATGTCACCCAAATATTGTTAGATCATCTTCGACTACTCCGTACCTTACCCTTCGAGACTTTTAAACTCGACAAACAAATTCCGCATACCCTTAGATCAATACTACATAATTATAGAGCATATAGGGTCCTATAAGATAGCAATACTTATTCGTGGCAAGTCTCCGGTGTTCGGGGCTTTCATTACACCGCTTTCTTTGGATAATGAATGCTAGAACTACAAGCAGCGTGCCAAAGATAAGATACCAGTGTAATAGGTATCTACCATAGTGTAAGCACACATTACCTAGGTAGGTTAGTACATACCTTCACTAAAGGTGTGTGTTGTGGGGGGTATAGGTAGTACCAGCTCATAATGTACTGCATGTACGTAGCTCAACCCCCACTTCTTAGACCAAGGTCTCAACTTGAAGCAAACAGGACGCGTAGTGCGCACTCTCCTCTCGATCCTGTCCGAATAACTCCTACTTACATGTATGTAAGTACGGTATGTCTTAAAGTAGTGTGAGTTATCTAGGATTGTTTAACAACTTATTCTCCCTCAAGCTTCTCCACGAGATTTAGATCACTCAGTAATTCTCATACGCACGTGTGAGTACGTACAGTACCTAGTTATAATATAACCGACAGCGCTGAATATAATATCCACCTCTTTTAGCACGTATGCAGGTCAAGTAGTTCGTCTCGCTCACGTGATATCTCAAGTCAGCTTTTACTATCAACACAAAACATGTATACAATCAGTACTGGTACCTAGCAGGGTTATAAGTGACCATAAGCAACTCCTCGTATGGGCATTACCCTTATTGATGACACATCTATCGCGTGTGCGTACGTACTATTCTTTTTGTCCTTGGGTTAATGCAAGGGCTTGTGACAAAGGCACCAGCTAAGTCTGCCACTGCCACAGTCAGGCGAATTTAGAGATAGGTATATTGAAGTGCTAGTCGTATTACGTACATAAGGTATTTGCGTAGGTAGGATACTGTAACCATTGCCAGCGCAACGCTCATTATTTATCACGGGTGTCCTCATTCAGAACCATCCTACACATTATAAAGGGTGCACTTATTATCTACGGGCGTGTAATAAACCTATCGTGCACTAGGTACATACATACATACATACAGTACGTACATACATACGTGGACCCGTACTGAGCACTCAATAATAGCCGTAATTACCGCCTGGGGTGTAGGTAAGGTACGTTATGCTCTCTTTAAAGGCTAACCCGATCTGGTGTGTTGCTGGGGCTCACACCATGCAGCGTTAATACCATGCCCCGTCGTCACCTACTACCGAATGCCAGCCCAACTACGAAGTATACACCATTATCAATTCCAACTCTTCTACCTCTATATCAATAGTCAAACGTAGCCACCAAACGCAACTGCCAAACGTAATTGCATTTTAGTCATTTTGTGAGTTTTTCGAGCTTGATCTTCATTTGGTGTTACCAATTAGACCTCCATAGAGGTGTCTACACAAGCATAGAGGTATCCCCCGCCTCCTCAACATCCTGTTCTTTCCATGTATATTTATCTACCAAAGCCCCTTGAGTGTAACACCGAACATACTCTTTAGTTTGTTCTAGAATTTCCCGGAGGAGTCATACAGTTTCAGGTCTTTTTACCATTTGTAGGAATTTTGTTTGTACATCCTCAACCACTCTCTTGTCCTGAATGTACCCAACAACTAATCTATAAATAACCCCCGTCTTCCCTCTATTCTTAGCTCAACAAGAATCACTCACGATCAAGCACGCTTCGACTCATTTCGCTATCATATCGCCTGAAGCTAATTCCAAACCTCTAGGTCATGGCCGATTACCGCGGTAGAGGTCGTGGGGGAGAGCGCGGCCGAGGTGGCGGTGGTGGAGGAGAGCGCGGCCGAGGCGGTGGTGGCGGCAGCCGTGGTCGTGGGCGCGGTCGAGGCGATTTCGACGGTGCAGGGCAAGGCCGTGGACGGGGAAGTGCTACCTTCTCCGGTTATCAAGGTCATGATCGTGGGGGTCGCGGGGCGGGCCGCGGTGCAGGCCGTGGTCGCCCCGACAAGTTTGCTGGCGAGGGGGCTGTTTTCATGTTGGTCTTCTCCCAATGCATGCTCTAACATTGATCGACACTAATGTCTCTAGCTCTTCGAATACCGCTCCAAGGATTGATCCTGCTGTCACGAAGCTAGAAGACCAGCTCATAATTGGCCAAGGCGCCAGCACTCTTGCCACCCAGTTAGCTAAGACCACACTATCCGACACATCAAAACCCGGTTCTATTTCACTTCCCCATCGTCCAGCTTTTGGTAACGGTGGTCAAAAAGTCACTCTGTGGGCGAACTATTTCAAGCTCAATGCTTCCGCGAAGGAGCCTCTACTAAAGTATTCATTAACGGCCGCAAGAGTGGACAAGAAGCCTAAACCGGAACAAAAAGGGAAGGGGAGTGCATCTCAGGCAGGAAAAGATGAAGGTCCCAAAGGAAAGAAGCTCCACAGCATTATCAAATCAGCACTTGACACCGTTGCGAGCTCTTCCATTTACGCAACCGAGTTTAAAAGTCAGGTCATCACCCTCAAGCCATTATCTCTACCGGAGGATAAGACTGTCGACGTGCACTACCGAGATGAGGGAAAAGATGATTTGTACAAAGTCACATTTGCTGGGCCGGTCTCGGTGGATCTGCCTGCTCTGTTGAAATATTTGACAACTATGCACGACCCCACCGGGGATGAATCATTTCCCAAATTTGAGGATGTCCTTGATGCCATCAGCATCATCACCGGCTACCACGCCCGGAGCCACTCGGCTACTTCCGCCTTGGGTCGCAGTCGGTACTTTGCATTGGACAAGGATATGGAGTTTAAGGACACGAAATTTCCGGAATACAGCAGAATTCTACGGGGTTACTTCCAGAGCGCTCGCCCGGCCACTGGACGCCTCATTCTGAATGTGAACGTCTCCACCGGTGTTTTTCGACCCACAGGTCTCGTATCAGACCTCTGGAATCGAATCTCCCAAGACTCCCGAGACCAAGATCGTGGAAAGCGCGAGTCACTGAATAGAATAGTGTCGAGACTACGGGCTCGATGCATGATCCCCTCCGAAGAGAAGAACAAACCGCCTCGTTTCATGCAGAAAACCATATGCGGCTTGGCTGATTCTAGAGATGGCTCTGGCCAAGGTGGCCTCGGGAATGAGCAGCCTCAGGTCACGCAGTTCGGGGCTCCTGCTGGGAAGGTCAAGTTCTATCTGCGAGCACCAGCTCCTCCCGGCCTCAAGGCCAACGCCTTTTGCAGCGTTGCCGATTACTACAAGAACAGTAAGTAGCCCGATCTCATCGTAATGTTTATTGCTGATTATTCATTCAATAGAATATGGAAGGCATGTAGACACGAACTGTCCCGTAGTGAACGTCGGCACCAAAAAGAAACCCATTTACATGCCTGCCGACCTTGTCGAAATCATAGATGGCCAGCCTTTGCAAAGAAAGACAAATCCGGGAGAAACCCGCGATATGATCCTCTTTGCGTGCCGTTCGCCCTTCGCCAATGCTACTTCGGTATCTGAAGCTGGACGGAAGGTCTTGGGCCTGGATGGCTCCCAGATTCTGCATGATTTTGGTATACAAGTGGACAAAACATTACTGGCTGTCCAAGGACGAGAATTGCCTCCACCTACCATTCAGTATTCAGGGCAAAAGCTCATCCCCGTCAAAGAAGGCGAATGGAACATGGAAAATGTTAAGGTCTTAAAACCCGGTTGGAAAATCGAAAGATGGTTTTGGTTCTCCGTCGAGGCGTCAGGGGGCTATCAGGTGGATCACAGCCAGGTTCTTGGTGCCATGCAACAGTGGATCAACTTCTTACGACAGAACCAAGGTCTTCAGATCAGTGACATACCGATCCAGTGCGGCGTCGACACTAGGGTGACCGTGCAATACAATCAGCCGGCCGAAGGTCCGATCCGAGCTGCGTTTAGCAAACTAAAGGCATATAAGCCTCAACTGATATTCGTCGTTCTTCCCGGCCGGAAGACGGATACGGCGATATATAATGCAGTCAAGAAGATCGGTGACCAGGAGTTCGGAATCCTTACTCAGAATGTTCTACGCGACAATTTGATGAGAAGGAGCCCACAGCTTTATGCAAATCTAGGTCTGAAGGTCAACCTGAAGACGGGCGGTGTCAACCACAAGCTCAAGGTAGATATTCCCATGATAAGAGATCATAATACCATGGTTGTTGGGTATGATGTCACCCACCATCCTAATTTGGGGAAAAACAGCGAACACATTCCCAGCATCGTTGGAATGGTCGCAAGCATTGATCCTGAGTTAGGCCAGTGGCCTGCGACGGTGTGGGCTCAACAGCCACGTCAGGAAATGTTAAGTGACGTGTTGAGGGCGCGGTTCACCGAGCGCCTGCGGCTCTATCAGAAATTTAATCGGCGTCTTCCAGCGAACATAATCATCTTCCGAGATGGCGTCTCCGAGGGCCAATTTATGCAAGTTCTGCAGAAAGAGCTCCCACACATGAGGGAGGCCTGCCAACAATTATATGGAACCAATAAGCCTCCGAATATCTCATTGATCGTATCGGTCAAGCGACACCAAACCAGGTTTTATCCCACCAATCCGGGGAACATGGTTCAATCCCGGAACATCAAGAATGGCACTGTTGTTGATCGCGGCGTCACCCTAGCCCACACATGGGACTTCTTCTTGACAGCTCACAAAGGACTTCAAGGTATGCCCGAGTCGGGACCAAGCAGCCCTGTAGAATTGACACTAATTTCTTCTATTTAGGAACTTCCCGTCCCGCACACTATACCGTTTTGCTCGACGAGGTATTCCGAAACGTATCGCGGGATCAGGCGGTCAACCAGCTCGAGAAACTAACATACGAGATGTGTCACTTATTTGGGCGAGCTACGAAGGCCGTCAGCATATGTCCGCCGGCATACTACGCCGATATTCTCTGTACTCGTGCTCGGGTCTATATGTCAGACGCCGTGGACCAACTGGACAATCGATCGAATTTGTCTGGTGATGTCGGATCTCGGGAAACACAAAACCTCATCAACCAGGTCCATGTGCATCCGGACATCAAGGACTCAATGTTCTACATCTGAGCAAAAAAGGAAGAAAAAAAGAAGTACGAGAGAAGGAAAGATGCATGTGATGTGTTGTGAGCGATGAACAACCTGTACGGAAAATTTGGATAAAAATGGCGTTTGTGAATTTGCTGTGTTGAGTTAAGTAGGTAGTCACGATATTTTCTGGGCTCTACCACGCTGTTTAACTACGGCGCAGGGAGTTCTATTTCGAAATTACGTTAGCTACGATTGTCTTGAGAAACAATTCTGCCTCATAGCGACTCTTGTGACCCTAGATTTTCCAAGCAGTATGTATGTAATCTATCACGAGCCCGCCCCTGGTAAAACAAATTGCACGATAGGAGCCTTTCACGGGAGGTAGAGGTAGCAACACAATTAACAGTCAGCACCCAGCTGCCGCAAAACTATTACTGCTCTGTAAGTGTCTGCATTTCTTTGTTGGAAACGCAAGTCTTGTCTTCAAATCCTCCTATTTGTTCTTTGTACGCAGCAAAGCTAGATGAAATTCAACCACACGCTTGAACGAACAACTATACGAGTGATTGCCAAACACAAGTTACAATGTGGTCTATCATCAGGGAGGATATAAACCTCTTTGCTCTGCGGCTTTTGTTGTTTTTGTCTTATTGTTGCACACACAAGGGATTCAGCTGCGCAACACTCTCAAGAAATCACCAATACCCAATCTAACAAGCAAACGACATATCACCTAGGTACCCACCCATCCCGCTCACATAATCTCAACCGCCATGGGGTCGATGGATTGGGAACCACAGTTCACGCCTGTACAGGTATTGGCACAGCTACTGGCAGACCTACAAGTCGACCCCAACCAAGCCTATCATCTAACCAATGAAGCCCCTTTGGTTCCCTTTGGTCCTCCATACCCGGCTCCCACCGAGATCGACTACTGTAAAGCCATTAGCAACAGACTGCTGTCCATAGCCTTGATGAAAGGCCCCATTAGTAAAAATGCAAATCGCACTCTCGACGCGCTCCCCGACGAGCTCCTTCTCAACATAGTGAGCCATCTCCCCGTCCCCGACCGTATCAAGCTAGCCTTCGCATACCCAAATCTTTTCATGAACAGCAGCCGCGTTGACATTTTTATTCTCGACGCCCAAGAGCAACTTCGCCTCGGTACCAAGTCTGCGATCTTCGTGGACCCTAATCCTCTCCTTTCGAGCGTCATTAAAGGGGGATATAGCGTGAACAGCATCCACCTAGTCCTGGACCGTTATGAAGCGGTGAGTAGAAGCAGACACTACGACCCCAACACCTTCCTCAATCCCAATTTTTTCGGGTTTGCTTTCGGCACTACTCTTCACAGTCCTCTGCACGCGGCAGTCGAAGCCTGTCGCTTAGATATCGTCCAGTACCTGATTCAGCGCGGGGCCGATCCAAATCGAGCAGTCACAGGTCCCCAGCCGTTCAGCACCAAGAAGATGACCGCGTTCGAGTATGCGCTCAAGATCCGGCGCGACAAGTGGATTGAGGTGCAGAGCACCGGAGTGCTTCCGGACCAAAGTATCCGCGATGATTTAGAGGATATCGCCCTGGAGCTGGCGAAGCATAACGCCTTCGGGGCTTTCATCAACGATCCGCCCGCTATACATCGCGAAATGTCTAATGCGATTGAAGAAGGGGCAGAATGTCTGGCCCTGTTTCTGGAGGACGTTCTCGTGGCAGCAGCCAACAACAACGTGGCAAACACACCTATGGCATCCCGCGGGCCGGCGCTTCTATCGCAGCAAGCGCCTGGGTCCAACAATCCACCACAAGGCCTACTACCCAACAATAACATGCCTCAGCCAGCTCGAGTGCGGCGGCGCCAGAGCTTCACCCCAAGTTACTCCAGCAGCAGTGTGGGCGACTGGAGTGATCCAGGTCCCGACGTTGGCCCTGCTGCGGCCGACTACACCAGCCGCGACGTCCACAAGATAGCCACGCTGGCGCAGCTCGATACCAACATCAACGAAGTGCGACAGTTCGTCAGCGTTATGATAGAGAAACACAGCATCGCTCACCTGCAGCGAGTCCTCATATACGCGATCCACGCGGGCCAAGACGCGTTCCAGACGCGCGAGTGGCTGTTCGCCAACGCCACTATCGCCATCGACGGGTCCATTCTCCGGCACGCGGTCGTCGTGCGCGACAGGCGAGCCATGACTCGCGTGGTCGAGAGTATGGTCTCCAGGGGTATATCCATCGACGAGCGCCTCCCGACGAGTGACGCTGGGGCGATTCTCCGGGGCGGAGAACCAGCGTGGTTGGAGACGCCGCTGACGCTCGCGCTCATGGACAGGAATTACATCGCGGCGTCTGTGCTCCTCGCACACGGGGCTGATCCCAGTCGAGTTCCTACGAATATCCGACACAGGGTGCGCAAGGTTAGAGAAAGAGTCAGATCGGGATATATCGATGACGTTCAAAAATATATTGATCGCGGCCTGGTTCCTGGAGACGGATATTATGCGCCTTCGCGCTTGGAGTACTTGCGCGCGGCGAGCTATGTTTTCGAGCGTGTTCTTGATGATCCTGACAACCCTCTCCCCGCGTATCCACGCATGCGCAGGAGGCCGGTGATGCCGATTGATCACCCGGACAACGACTCTGATGAAGAGGATTTGGTCACGCCGATCGTCATGAAATTTCAGGCTGCGGCCGCTGAGGTGAGCTAGATGTAGACGATCTGATTAGGTGAGTTAGACCTAGGAAACCTGAGGTGAGTTAGTAAACAGCATGAAAATGATCTGCTAACACACAGATTGAACCACTGTTTCTGTCGCGGGCGCGCGCATTGTTTGTAGTTAATGGTTTATAGTAAATGGAAATGTTTCATAATACAAATCTCTATATTATTCATTATTCGTAACCATTGGGTATCGCCAGGCATGCAATCGGGAGTTTGAAGTGCATATGCAAAGATTTCACATTTATTAACAACAGTCAGCTTTCTCAGCCGTAAAGCCCGTCGACGTCTTCGTCTTCTTCGTCATCGTCTTTCGGTATCTCGATCGTTTTCTTTTTCTAAAAAGATCAATCAATGTCAGTAATTGCCCAGTATCTATCTCCGTACTAACTTGGGGCTCATCAAAGTATTATATGGATATATATATATATTGTATCCACGGAAGGCCTCTAGATATGTAGATAAACCATCATCAGGAGTTCGTAATATCGTACCGTGAGATCCGTCCTACACATGGGACAGGTACCCTTGGTCTGCAGCCACGGGCCGACGCATTCGAGATCAAAAATATGAGCACCATGGCAAGGAAGCTCGACGACAAGCGGGTGCGGGTCGTCGAGGAACCTTTCAGCGCAGATGGGACAAGACGCCGGCTCATCGTCAGTTTTGGCGGCTTGTGCCTCTAACCGCTGGCGCGACACACGATCGAGCCCGTCGAGATACGCCTGGTCGACACCGGCAATATGATCAGGCGGATGTCCTGCGTCGGCCTCGAGCTCGCGGATCAAGCTGGACAGAAAGTCGCGGTTCGCGTCCGAAGGCGCGGACGAAGCTAGCGTGGCGTATTGGTCTTGCACGATCTGGTATAACCCGGCCATGTCTACTGGTGTCGGCCCCAGCGCGTGCGAAGAGGATGAGGGGTCGGAGGTCAGACTGTCGCGGAACGAGGTGAAGCTCGACATGTCCGGACGCCGCCGGTGCGGGCGCGGCGTTGACGACGCTTTGATGTTGTGCTCGACTATAAATGAATTTCGCTACTCTTAGCACAGTACAGCACGACAGGACATGATGGCTCCTCTCCAGGCCTCTGTGGTTTGGGGACTGAATAGTAATGGTCCGGGTCTCTGCATACCTTCATAAGGATTGGTTGCCATCGTGCGTGCGCGAGTGGCCGGCTCGCCTCGCGTGATTAGAGAGCCCGATGGATCGGTAGGTTCGGTCTTGCAGATGCAAATGTAGATGCAGATGCGAGAAAGTTTACTCGTCGCTAGAGTTGAGTTTGTGGATAAGGTTGTGATGTCGCACAGAGCAAAAAACTACCTCTCACGTAGGAGTGCGCAGGTTCCTCTTGCCTGTTCGTAGGCAAACGCGACCACGCGGCAAGCTACCCACCTGCAGTCCCTAACCCCGCGATTTACGGGCTGTAAGCAAGTAACCTAGTGGAGGGCTAGTGCGGGGGGCCATCAGTGTTCTTCGTGCGGAAGTATTGATCAGAATCAGGCATCATTTTTCGTAGCAATCTATAACGTAAAACATAATGCTTAATTCTGATCAGCACCTCATATTTACTAAGTAGGCAGCTGAGTGCTGTAGCTTACGGAAGACCACTAAATTAACTGAAGTACTGTATGTACGTTACCAGCAGTGAATAGGCGAGCCATCTATCCTCCGCCCAGTTAAATTTAAATAAAGCACCACAATATCGCTTGATCAAGACTTCAAACTCTCATTAGGGTAGATAATAAATCATATTAGATGAATTAAATAAAAGAGAACATTCGGTTGTGAAAATAGTGTTTTTTTTGGGTAGAGAACGATAGAGTCAGCTTAACCAACCTTCTCATTTCCGTAGTTCGCACCGCAACCGGGGCAGTTGTTGTGCTTGCACTCGCGGCAGGTTTCGAAAATACAGCTGTTCGAGTGGCCGCATTGGCAACAAACCCAGGAATATCCAGCCATGATGTATATATATTTCTCGTGTTTTTCGATTTTTGACCCTTGACTTCCTTGTTGGGTTCTAGCTTGCTTCTGCTCTGTTCCCGGATTTTCGTTGTGATGCGATATAGACTTGTGAGATGTTCTGAGGAGCAGGAAGAGTAAGTTGGTTGAACTTGAAATTGCGGATGAGCGTTTATATAGTTTCATCGCTGCCTCAGTTTACTTCGCATAAATCAGCTATGTTTAGGGATAATGCTTTGTTATCCAGTAGACGGCTTTTCGTCGTACAGTTCCATGATAATCACCCCTAGCATACCGACATAGAGTCGAACAAAGGCGAAATCTCATAACAAGGCGTTATTCTACGCACTCTTTATGGCGAGTGAGTTACAACAGCATTTAGCGTCGAGTTCATAGTTTGTTCGTTAAAATAGCGCCCTTGCTATTCAAAGATCTCATCATTAGAACACTTAGTAGAGCAATAGAAGTCAACAGTACACATTCGCCGTACTACGAACAGTCATATCGTCTTGTAACTATCTGGGTATCACAACCCCCAGCCTTTCATCCACTTTGCCAGATTTTCCACCTTCACTGGTTCTAGCTCCCTCGCCGCTCGGCTCGCCCTTAACAGATTATGCTTCTCAATGACAACTCCCTGGCTATCCCCACTGCCCAATAGTATTTGCTTGTAGAAATCAAGAAGCGTAACACCGGGATTCTCGTCCGAAACACAAGAACCCGCACCGCGACTCGATTCTAGTCTCTTAATCCACTCCTCTGGGGACACCGTCTCAGTGATGATCTCTTTCACCGCCGGGAGCATCTCTTCCCAAGACATAGCCCGCGGATTCACCACATTGTAAACCCGAACAACATCTCCATTCCCCTGCCCTGAAACATCATCAACAATCTCACTGACAATCCGCCCGAGCACATCAACCGGTATCCAATCTACATCCGCCGCAGCACCAATAGACGCGGGCGCGGCCCCGAGGTATTTCGAACTCATGAGCATCGACGGCAGCCACTCTCTAACATTCCAGACCCCGGGGCCTACAAGCGGGCCAGCGACCTGGCCGACGCGTAGGATCGCGGCGTTACCAGCGCCCGAGACCACGTACTTCTCGACGAGCTTCTCGCAGACGAACTTAGACTGCGCATAGCCCTGCTGCATGATCGACCCTGCGTCCTCGACATCGAGGACCGCTTCCCTGACGACGGTGCGTGGACCGGATACAGGGACCGCGGCGGCGATGCTGGAGATGAATAACACAGCTGGGGCCTGGGGACTATCTTGTGCGAGTTTGAGGATGTTCACCAGGTCTTGGAATTGGCTCTCGAATAACCGGATCGGCGCGAGGAAGTTGACCATGTATGAGTTGTGGATGATCACTGTGGCCTCTGCTGTGAGACTGGCGTATTCTTCTTTCGTCAAGCCGAGGTTTGGCTCTGCGAGCGTGACTTGAAGATACTGAACGCGCTCTATCGGTTGTTCTGGGAGTCCTTTTGCTTGAAACGAAGCAATCTGCACGGCTGCTGTGTTGTCGCTGCGGGTGAGACAGTATACCTTCTCGACATCGGCTCGAGCTAGAAGAGCGGATAGGATATATGACCCGAGAGATCCGCGCGAGCCGGTGAGGATGATAGTTTGGCCCTTTCCCTTTCGGCGCTTGGGCGTCAAGATCGTGGATACCTTTGCTTCATATCTGGTTAGTAAATCCCGCACGTCGTTTACGTTCTGGTCGTGGTTTTTTGATTGATCCGCGCTCTCGGGCTCCGATAGTACAGACGATAATTTCTGCGCCAGTGTTGAAATCGTAGTACACGTGAAGAGCAGCGAGTTGTCTACTCTCTTCAGAACCTCTCCTGCGGTTCCGTATTTGCGAAGCCCCGCCTTGATGCGCGCCGAGAGCACGAAGATCGATAAAGAATCCAGCCCCTTGGCGAATAAGTCGTCGTCGATCGAGATATCTTGGTTATCAAGGGTTTCGATGAATAGATCTTGGAGGAACGGGAGTAAATCTGATGCATTCGTAGATTTAAGCAGTGGCAAGCCTTGGGTCAGTAGTCCCTCCTCGGCCTTCATATACAATTCTTCAATCTCATTCTCATATGCGGCTATGCTGAGTCGCCGCTGGATCGTGCCCTTGCTTGCTCTACCGAACGGCTTGTCTGGGGATGTGAAGATGATTAATTCTTTCGGCACCCGTCCGAATTTCGGCGCGGCTTTGTTGGCTTCGTCGATCGTCGGCCAGACTTCATCTAACATCTTCTGCCGCTCGTCATCGTTGGTCGGCACCGCATCGGGTCGAAGCTCAATAAGAAGACATAACCGGAAGCGATGAGATCCAGCCACCAATGCGCCTTTCACAGCCGGGTGGGCGCTGACAGCATTTTCCGTCTCCGTCGGATCCATCTTAAGACCATTCGACATGGTGATCCAGTTGTCCCTCCTGCCACGGAACGTCCACCAGCCATCAGAGCCCTCAATAGGCGCGAATAGATCGGATGTGCGAAACACGTCAAGATGTGGACATGTGTGAAAATAGGCCTGGGTCCGATCAATGAGGTCCGTACGAGGGATCACGAGCTCGTACAAGCCGGGGATGACCTCTTCCATGCGCTGTCCTAGTTCGATGAACTTCATGCCGTTCCAGTATTTATTGTCGCCCGTCGATTCGAGACTAATGTGACCAATCAGTTTCTACGCCCATTGCCGAATACGGCAACAAAACTGTCTCAGATGGGTAGGATTCAACGTCGCTCGCTTACTAAGGACCTGCTCCTTCAGTGCATCCGTATATAGAAAACAGGTGCGGCACGATATTGGCGAGCCGCTCGCCCAGAACCGGGTTTAGGGGCCCTCCGGAGTATGCGATGTGCTTTAGCTTAGATATCACGGCCAGTTCGCTCGGGTTGCTGAGCATGGCTTCTAGTATGGAGGGTGGCGTCAAAGTGCAAGTAGACGAAGATGCCTCGAGCATACGGGCAAAGTTCTTTGACGAGAGAGGCGTGCCGGGGGCCGGCAGTACAATCGTAGAATCGGTGAGAAAAGAGCGGATTATCATTCCGATCCCACCAAACTGGGCACCTCGGTCAGATCATTTGCGAGATTGGGGAAATAACGAGAAGATCTTCGACTCACATGATATAAGGGAAAGGGTACGAAGACATTATTTCCCTGTAGTGTTTCGAGCAACAAGTGCCTTCTTTTAGGAGGTTGAGGCAAGCTGTCAAAATCAAACGGGATAGTCACACTAGCGATTGCTGCGTGGTTCCAGTAAATTGGTTTAGGATGCCCTGATGTGCCTGATGTCTTCATGATTGAACGTTAGTAGCCCTTACACACGGCGTTTTCGATATGGCTCCAACCCAAGCAAGACCCGGGAGACGTATAGCTCGGTAGATGAAGCAACACTTGCCCCGGCAAATTGGCCGCATATAATGTAGAAATAATTGATCATCACCTACATGAAGGCCCACTAGATGTAGTGAAATATCAGTAACTGTTACTGCGATTGCGGAGTGAAGGATCGGATAAAGATGTGAAATCTAGATAGAGGGTCGTTCACTCACTCACGGGCTTTTCTTTTATTTCATCAAATGTATGAAGAAAGGGGAATTCGTCAGCAGCCTGGCAATTAAATATTTCTGAGTATGAAGGCGTTTCTAATGACCCTATACTCTTGTCTATCGAACCTAATAACGACTGAAGGGAAACAGAGCTCTCAGGAGCGTAGAGCAACTTTGTCGCGCGTACAGTTGAGAAGAAGCGTAGATTCGCTTCGACAGTATTGTTGGGAGACGGGTAGACGGCCTGGCTATTGTTAACTAATCGTCGCAGTCACTCCGAGTCGAAGACTGGGATCTGCACGGGTTTCTGTATGAATCCCATGCACTTACACACTTGCCCAGTTTCATAGCACCCAGTACCCATATCAGATATCGAGCATCATTGGGGCCCATGTAGAAGAATTTCTCATCGGTGCTCTCCAGACGGCCATGGAGGAACCAGGCAGCTCGATTGGCAGCATTGTGCACCTCTTCGACTGATAGGTGCTCGAGCCCTCCGTCAGGTGTGACTACGGTAATAAGTGGCCTTGCTCTATTCCTGAGCTTTTGGATGAGGTTCGGCAATAAGTCGTCAGTAGTCCACTACATTTTCATCAGCCGTCAAGAACCAGAGTGTTGTTGTAATGACTTGATATTCGCAGGTGGAGGAATTTGTCATACCATGATACCACGGTCGATAGAACAAACAAGCATGCGTTTTTCGTTAGGATGTGGAGGGAAGCTCTGGCAGAGCCGTGGCACCACGGCAAGCTTCTCGACCAACATATCATGTGTTATCCTCTATCTGTAACTACTAGGGTGGCTCGTTACCGTACACCGCATATTTAGCTGGCCAACGGACCCAACACGGACTCTCGCAGCAAATCGGCAGCATTCGCGAGCAGGGATAGATACTTGCTATACCGTACCCATACACTCTGCTAATCGGGCTTTGTTCCCGGAAACACACCCCAACCGCACAGACAGCAATTGGACCCCGCACAGATATCCACATCCAAATGAGCATAATTAGTCTTATGCTGTGTTATCCAGTCTGTGTTGCTTAAATATTATAGCAATGTATCCTCCAATTCTTGTACAGTAGTCATTCTTGATTATCTTGCCCTTGCACTTGGGCCGAAGAGTAAGAGTCTGTGTATCTAGGTGTCCGGAACGCCCGTTCTTCATGTAACACCATTAATCTGGATTCACACTCGTGGCCTAGGCCCCCCCAATGTGGATATCTTTCCGGGTCGACGAACCGAGAGGTAGGCTCCTCTTTTTCCTTGTACCCGAGCAGCTTCCACGACTCGACCGGATCAGGCCGGAGGCCGAATGCCGCAGCTTCTCTCTCCTCTAAACCCATAACGAAATTGACCGCCGTCTCCAGAGTGGTTTTGGCCGTCCCGGGAGTTGTTTTAATGTCGGTATCTATTTTTCCTGCAATAGATTCGAAAGTGATGGGTGCACTCAGGCCATCGGTTATGCCGGTAAGAACTAAGTAGACAGGGAGTGTGCCCAAAGTACTGGAGTCTTCGAGCTTGTAATCCCAGGAAGAAACCAGAATAAGCATTGCTCGGAATAATGGCTGTAGAATGTAGAATTGGTTCTTTTCGTAAGCTTCGCGGGAATAGTACGGAAACGAGGCGCCGGTGTCAAGCATCTGTTGGAATTTGAGGCGAGTCTTCTCCGTCTCAGCGCAGATGTCCTTATTTACCGAAACAATCGCAGCAGTAGTGGATTGTGAAAGCCAGGTCTCTTTTTCGGGGAAGCTGAAGGCGACGATGGACTTGTAGAGGAAGCGTCCGTGTTCAATCTCGCTACGATAGGGGCGGAACCACCGGCGGTAGATGTAATTGTGTAGCACCAGGTTTAATAACGATTGGTCTTTGGGCGCCGCCAAGATGTAGATTGGCACTGATTTATTGCATCTATCATACAGATCGACGAGGTCCATCTCTCTCAGCGGCTTGCCAATCTCTACCTTGTACCCACGTACTACGGCGTAGCGATGTATTGAGATGCGATGTTCTCCCTCTGCCGAAGTGCGCAGGGCCCATAGAAATTCTTCTCGTGTCAACTGATCAGTCGACCGCATTCTTCTTACATGTGCGGAGAGCCTCTCGATGGACGATTTGCGTCTCGGGGGCAGTGGAGAAGCCATGGTTTGCCGGAGCAAAGAAGATAGAAAAGATGAATCGACGGTGCGTAGTTGGAAGAGTATCGATTAACCGCGCTCCAGCAGGTAAGAAGTTGGAATATTTACGAAGGATGAGCCGCGCACAGGCATAATAGTAGGCCCTCTACCTAAAATATACCTACCAGGTAAGTAGGGTATTACGTAGCGGATATGGTGCGGTACAGAGTGTGGCTGCCTTAGGGTCAAATCTTAAAGTTCAAAGTTAGCTACCTAATAATCGATGACGGAAACCAAGGGCCTGAGAAGAGAATTGAAGGTTTTAGCCCCTCAGCCATTAATAATGTTAATTGTCATACCAGGAAAGGGGAGGTGATGGGTACGTCAGACATGTCTGTCTTAGGACACGAAGGGGCAAAGTGACTTCCTTTTCAATCCCGAAAAACTCATATTTCGGAAGGAATGCTACAAGGGGCAGCATCCCATTAAGTTAGTATAGTAGTATCGAGCCCTCAACAGTCTAGAAAGTCAGAAACACAGAGTAAGTGGCTATTTCTTTGTGTAGCAACTAGAAATCCCATGTGCATGCAATCATAGCTGCTGAGAGATGAGGAAGCTACGTCTATAATTACATGATGTAACTAATTATCTACTCTTGTCAGGATCATCTTGCTATTATGATAAGAAGTAACTTCTCTGCAAGATTTCGCCAAATGGGAGAGTGCTTCCAAAGACGTAGTAATGGTCAAACCATGACGGACTGCCTGTGACGGTACATATAAGGGAGTTCAAACCGTCCAACGATCGACTTGACAACCTTCTCCTTTTTCCAGGCAGTGTTGTGGTACTACAGTATTGCATACCTTTTCCGCAACACTGCTCTCGTCAATATTTTGCTCTCATGAAATCATTGGATGACTTTTATCACTGGATGTACTTGTTCAAAATGCCTTCAGCCCCAATTCTGGGTTATCCAGGGCTTGAATCTCAATGTATTCAGCTTCAATAATAATTCTCTGGAGTCTCAATGAGTCTGTGAGAAACAATCCATCACACAACTCCTGGAGGAAAGCTTTCCGTTAATGCCAATCTGCCATGGTTACCCATTCTGCCTAATCCAGACCTGTTGGAACTTCTGTAAGTTGTTAGGCCTCCCCAAAGTCCTACAGGGTCACCTGATGCCTTCAGTTTGTGGTATTTCATCGGCCTAATACTTACTACTCGAATTATCAAGATTGCCGATGGCCTTTCTAGGATTCAGGGTCGTACATGTCAATTGCCAGATCGTGAAGATTCTGAACCCGACGGACGACTATTCATTCGCCCAAGTACCTATACAACCCTGGAGTCCCGACCAGGGGAGAGACGCCGTATCAAAACTACTTCCATACCGCAGGCCGAACAATCCTATGCATGAACAACTATGCAGCAAGAGACTTGTACTATGGAACACCCGACCGCATGTTCTGGCCCGATTTAATGGCGGTCGCATGCGCACGAACTGTGATGGCCAGTGGCGGCAATATGAAGGGCCTCGAGGCCATTTGGCGAGTTTCGATTAGCAAAGACGTAAGTGTAATCAAGAATTCCCGTGCTCAGAGATGTGCTGTGCTGTGGCAACAAATAAACAGAACTACAGACCCTGACTGCCAAAATAATCGACGCTGTTTGCGGAGACGATAGTTGGGATCCCGTCGACGTTCCCTCGGCAGACGATCTCTTCTTTGCATTTCTCGGCTCCGACCATGGCAAAGGGCCAGCACGAATGCTGGCAAACTTCCCCGAGATGTTCGGGCATCGGTTCGTGCATCGGCTTCGCCTGTTCCCACACGGTAAACACATGCCGGACATGTGTTGGTATTTAGAAGAAGTCCCCGCAGCGCCGCCGCCGTCTTTCCCGCCTCCTCCTAGTAGCACGGACCGCCCTATGTCAAAAAAAAGAGAGGCGACATCATAAACGCGAGGGGTGGGGGTCTAGTTGGTCTTCAGCTTTGCTATGGCTCTATACAGTATGGACTTATTCCCGGTCTCCTCCAAAGGCCTAGTAGATAGACAGGCTGGCTGGTTTTACGTCACACTAGGTTCACGAGTTAATTGTCAACCCCTTATTGTACTGAATATTGTGACAGAGCGAGTGGATTAGCAAGGGGATTTTAGTTGCTTCTAGTCTTTGCTTTCGATCTATAAAGCTATGAGTTGCTCCTAGTCTCCTTCGGAGACTTAGTAGATAATTAGATGGCAGCCTGAATTTTACCTCACTTTCATTAATATGTTACCAGTTCGTTGCTTTGCTACATATTTGGCTTCACCATGTGATAAATTATGTAGTATAGCATGCGATCTGCTTCAATACCCTCTCTCACCATGTGATCTACGTGGCTATGGCATACAATCTGCTTTAGTAGTAGTAGCACCATCCTATTTCTAAACCCCCCTCCCCCTTTTTCTCTCTTTCTTTCCTTACCAAAACCTCAACAATTATGGGTGACATGGTTGGCTTTTATGTGGTATAAGCAGAATAAATGCCAAAGAAGTCTTTTGACGGCATGTAGACTAAAAAATTGAAAGAGAGGACGAGGTGAATAGTAATTATGGCGAATGCATAAATCTCTGAATATGTTAGCTATCAACAATCTATTAGCTAACACAAAGTACAAGGCCGTTATATCTCAGCGCAGTGATACAGAACCTCGATGTCTCCATCTGTTTGTTACTAGAAGGCTAGGCTCCGAGCGTCCTATGCTTCCCAGCTCACTTTTGCAAGCGGTCCCATTTCTTTTGAAAGATCATCCTACCGGCAGGGAACGTTCCAGGTGCCGACATCACACGCAAACCAATATCCTTGTACATCGCTTCGTCTTCGGGCTGCGCTGGCATGATAATCGCACCGTCTTCCGGAACATGGCTTAACGCCTGGATCGTCAAGTGCTTTCTAATGCTTTGATGCTTGAAGTTTTCTGTCGCTCCAAAAACATTGAGCGCTAGTACAGTTAGCTGTAGACACTTAATATTGGGATCTTGGCAGTGGTGAGTACTCACCCCATATTTTCTCCCCGTGAAGTCGTATGGCATCATTACATGTCTGATTTGGAATATCCATCGCTTGGCCAAGCCCGTGCGTCATGCCGCCGGCGATGGCAACCGCTCCCACAACCTCATTTTTGTACACAGCTTTGTATACGAAGGCACCCATACCCAAGAGATCCTTTAAGGACACCGCCGTCGGACCAGCATATATACATACGAGGGAATCTTTGAGAAATGCCTTGTTGACAAACGCAGTCCCCATGGATATGGGGTTGTCAGTGTTGACCTCGACGTGTTCTAACTCTTCTGACACTAGAATGAGGTGCTCTTTCATCTCTCTATCAAAAAACTCTCCGATAAACTTGTACACGGTGCGGGTAATTGGCTGCGTACGAGATGTTCCCTGGGGCCGAGACATTGTGCGTAATAACTCAGTCGATAAGCTGAGTAATTAGTGACTGGAAAGCCAAATGCAAAATTTTGGTTACTTAGGTATCGTCGAATAAGGATCCGAGATATTGTGCTTGGTGAATGATATAGAGGGACGAACTCTACGGCAGGATTTGCTCTTTTATATTAATTTGGTTGAGCTTATTGCCACTTGTCACAAATAGTGTGTTTTACAATGGCCAAAAGCCACCTCCTTAAATTAGGGAGGAATCGTTCCCGTGACATTATGCATTTAACTATTTACATAGGAAGCATTTTGGAATCTAACGGTGAAACAACATCCCTTCGTAATTGTTGTTTCTAGTGTAACAGCACACTATCTGTTACGGAACAGGAATAAAACACTGTACTACAACACTTTCGGGCAAAAGTAGGAGATTGTCAAGTCAGACGCTTGACCGTTTGCACTCCTTTATACGTACCATAACACTCTCCATCCGAACACACAAATCATCTTTCCAATTCAGAGCGTATATATGGGCACAAATCACAATTTCATATCGTTACTTCTTGTTATTAATAGGGAGATTCATCATAGGAATGATGGCTCGGTTCGATTTCATCATACAACGGATGTGCTACAGAATCAGTGATTTGAACAAATGCACGGGCATCTGAAGCCCAATAATGACGACGGCATCATAGAAATATCGCAAACTCGAAAATGTTTGATATAGTGTAGAGCGGAGCTAGTACTACATGGTTGCATCAGAATTAGGGGTTTGGTAAGTCTATGGCCGACAACGTCACTCTCGACATAGATTTCGGGGACGGCATTGGTTCGTTCGGAACCTATCATTTTCAGAATGATAGTCCCTCATAGCTCTAACCTCCAATGATAGTATAACAGGAACTGAATAGTCTCATGATCTTGCTTCTAGAAAGCATGACTAAGGTCCGATATATCATATTCGTGCCAGCAGTGAGCATGCTTACCGCTCGCTTTTACGTCAGGACTAGCATCATGGGACCAGGTCGCAACCATTGAAGAAAGAAGGAAGATGTTTTCATGGAGACGCAAGCCGCGAAGGAAATTCGCTGTGTTACATAAGCATTTCAGGGGCTGTAGGCTATGGCGCTAATAAGGTATGATGACCGGGAAGTAAACAAAATCTTGTCTCCTTGAACGCGGTATTGGGCACGGTGGTGTTAGTGTTTATGCGACCAGAATCTACCCCACGCAATAGAGCAGGGGCACGGCTACGGCTCCAAACAATCTCTCTCTCGGGCGAACCGCATAACTGGTCGGCATGAATCCCTTACCTGCGTCATGTGGCTCTTTCCCTAAGCTGCATGACATCTGCAGAAAACTTCAGACCTGTATACTACGGTATTCTCCACTGTGCCACTGGCTTGGGGAAATCGGCTAGCAATAGGCTCCGCCACGGCTGAGCCACGGCATTGGACGGTAGTGTTACATGAAACTAATCGCAAACACGAGAGAGGGGCGGAGACATCATTTGCCTGCCGTGAATATATAGTGCTGGAGATACGGAACTGTGTCGAAGACGAGTGTCAGAGTCTTCATCCTGTGAGCTCTGAATACTTCCCTCGTCACAAGATCTATGAGCGATACCCACCCGATGTCTCGAAGGCATGCATAGGAGTGATAAGGAAAGAGCAAGCTCATGGGCTTACGACTTGATCCCTTGTCATTTAACTAGTGTTGTTGACATCTAAGAAGAGCGTCCTAGATTAGTGCACACTGCTACAAGGTAAATCAGTTTCCAATATAATTAGCGTGATATATACCCTATTATGATGTATAGTATAATATGGTTGATACCCAGGTATTCTCTCTAGGGTTTCCTAATCAAGGGTCAGTAACAGTACAGTGGTCTCTCAAAGTACGATAGGACAGATGGCGCGGAGAATTTTCCTCGGAAACCATAGCGATCGAAATTCGCCCAATGGCTATTAAGATATGATACTCAGATTCGCCCATCCCAAAGTGGTGCTTGACGGACTAGACGAAAGCTTAGAACATTCTGTAAGCAAGTTGGTAGTATGCAATATACACCAGTAAAAGAAGATAATACTGAGCTTAACATTGCGGCGACCTTACTTCGTCGTTGCCAAGAAAAACGGTGTACCGGCTTTCTGATGTAAATTCCCCAGAAGAACACCGTATCTATCCGTATATGCCTCCAACTCCCTGAATATGGCCATGAATGTTAGTGCGCAATACATCCCGAAATGCTCGGGTAGCATGTCAACAGGAAGATTAGGAGCGATGGTAACATACGCGACTAGAGAACCTTCAAATCGGTACTTTTGAGTATGGCGTAGCTCTTTTAATTGTCCTAGGTAATCGATTGATGTTTAATAAAGTCTCCACGCCCCGACTATGACTTGGATTTGATCAAACGAGGGGAAGGCTAGCCCCGGTTCCAGTAATTTGGACAGGGCCAACCTAGCAATTGCCGCTTAATTCATAAGCATTCATATCCGTAGACGGGCCTTCCTTTTTCCGGTAAGTGCACTTAAGCATACTTATTGTACCAAGTGTGTACTGGAGATTCCTGTCTCTAGTCTTGTTCCGGTTGCGATTAAACCTTGTTATTCGTCTTCAATTAGTGGTGCTGTCGGGAATAATTACTGGCACCAGCAGAAGGGGGTCCAGTCTCTCCCAAAGAGGACGAGTACCAGATCGCCGGGACTGCCGAGATGAGATGCGCCAGGATAATGCCGCCTAATACGGGGAGCTTGTCATTGATCGACGAGACCATTACGACGCCGGTGGCTCGGAAGACGGAACGTAGCCCGGGACCTTACTAAGAACCGGTTACAGTGCAAAAATACCGTCTGCAGTTCTGGCCTTGGCCACTATTCTGGCCAATTTAAGGCCTCTGACTATTTCGTACTTCGTAATTACTTACACTATCTACGAAGTACTGGTATCTTTGTTTATTCAATTTTCTTATTGTTATATTTCATAGCATAATAACCACTGTTCTACAATGGACAAGTTAACCAGGTACAGAGATACCAGGAACAACGTAACAAGACCCACCCAATGTAATAAGGAATGATACCGTATCATATCCTACGTCTTTGACATAAAAATAGAATATGGGAGAGATGTGTGTTAGTTACCCAAGTAGCAGTGGTTATAAAACCAATGGGACTTGCAATTATCATGAACGAGAGCTGATGATATAAAGCACTGTATTCTAGGGGAGTGTACAATACCGTTGGTGAGCTTGCAGGGTACGGAGTAGGCCTACCAGTAGGTATTTGAAAAGGGGACTAAGGCATTGCGGTGGTGCAAGTTTAGCCGAAGAACATGCCGGTCAACCTTGGCTCTTGTTCTTACACCGTATATTAAGGTCTCATAATGCCAGGAATATCTTATTGAAAGTAAATGGGCAGATAGAAAATTCTTCGCATAACAGATTCCCGTAGTGTATAAAGGAAACCTTAGCTACCTAGCCAGTGCCACTGTGGCTGTTTAGAGCAGTGGCGGAGCGCTACGCATGGTAGTGCTACTTGTTGAAGAACTCCACCAGGCTTCTGGAAGGGATTTAACCTAGCATTACACTAGCTTCAGCTTTTCTCTACACTAAAACGGCCTTAGCTAATTAGCAATGTGCCAGGCGTGGTGAAATGGGACATATTAAATACCAGACCCGTGATACACAAGCTAGATTGAATTGGACAGGTATTGTTGACAAAGATGCGATTTATTACTCATGAGTCATATTTGTATGGAGTAATAGAGTATGAATCTACGAAGTAGTTTATGGCTGGACAGCTAAGTGACGGAGTGTCTAGGTGCGGAGTACCTACTACTACTACCGGTACAGCTCTCTTGCACCTAGCATAATAAGTGCACTTAGTCTACGAAGTAGGTAAGTCTGGGGCTCAAGCATTTTGTGCCATCAATCAGCTTAAAGGATCATGAAAAAGGTCTGTGCTCAGTCGTGTGTACGAGGCTCGTGCTTAATTAGTGGGCACTTACTAATAATGGTGACGACCACAAACAAACAAACAAACAAACGTTGTAAAGTAGATAACTACCTACACAAGCCAAAGAGGAAAGACAAACTTGGGAGGAAAATATCATCGAAACTGCTATATTAGTATTTGATGTTTGCATGTTTGCTCATAATTCTAGTGTACATCTTTAATACATATTAGAGATACTTACAAATGCCTATGGATGTCCATAACCAGGTGCCCTTGACCATTTCCCCGGGCCAAGAGCTGTTGCTTAAAATAAGAACTGTATCTAAGATTAAACAGGTCTCCATTACCCTAGGTGTAGTACCCAGACAATTCTTGTATCGGGAATACGCGTGCATATGTTAAAATTTGTTCTAATTTCTATTGTGGCCTACCTACTAAAATACTACTGTAGTGAAGACTTAAGCAAGGGGGTGGGGAGACATTGAAAGTCCTTTATAATTGTCTTACATACGTTCACTTCGTCTCATTTGAAACTGGAAGTTAGGAATGAAATCATATCTCGTCCTTCTCTGCACGTAGCAGAATAGCATACTACTATCTACAAAGTACTTTTGAGATATTCGCACAGAGGTACATACATGTATGCACAAAGAGTCGTACCGAGTCATCCTTCGGTACCTACATAGGGCCCACTTCCCATAGACCCCGCTATGGTCCACTAACCAACATGCATTGATTTAATTGGTACAGGACCTAGTAGTGCCTACCCCCTCACTACGTACTAAACAGTCCTAGGTTGGCAGGTACCTACTGCCAAGCATAGGTAGGCGGGCTCTAGCCAGGACAGACAGCTGCAGCCTTATTAGCACATCCTTCACCTGATCCGACCCTTCCTTCTGCCCCATTTACGCATAACAGGGTAGTTTCGTCACCTCTCAAATATTATCGTCCTTCATTTCTCTACACGTCCACCAAGCGCATCTCTTTCCTCCACCTACGCTACCTACTACATTACGCACAACTTCAAATTCAAAATACCGCAGCACGGGCTGATGGCACCTTGACAGCGCCTGCACTCTTGTCTATACCAGCCCATCAGCCCTGGCAGAGGTTTGAGGTTTGTGGTTTGTGGTTCGTTAACGATCCGCGGCAGTCGGAACCATTGCGCCGGTGAGTTCGGCCCATGCTGCCGTTCCAGGCGCACTGGTGCATCTCAGACGTCTCTCGCCCATGCACGCAGCCACCGCGTTTGTGATGCCCTCGCCTGCCCTTGCCCGCTCTTGCATCCCGCTCCCAGTCCCCTGCGCTGTCGGTCCCGCCCACGCCCACGTCCACGTCCACGTCCACGGCCGCGCGCATTGATACACGAACCATCCTCTGATCCGGGCCTCGGTACTATTTGCCCTCGAATCTGCCGAACCCTATAATCCTCCAGACGGAAGTAGACTCGGGTCTTTTATCGCTGGCTCGACCCCGGAAGGCTACTGTGCCCCGTCCACCTTCCCATTCGCCCAGCATGTCCGGCTCTCTCCCGTCCGATGACATTATGGACCTGAGCAATATGGTAGACAAGGCCGCTGCTGCTGCCGCCGCCGCGTCGGCGCTTGAACAACAACAGCAGCAGCAACAGCAACAACCACCAACGCCACCACCGCCACCACCACCAGAACAGCATCAACACCAGCTGCAGATCGCCCCAGAACAGCAGTTCCCGGGTGTTGGGAGGTCCGATTTGCTTCCGTTGGTATACGCCGAGGTTCCCCAAGCCACAGCGCCCCCTGCCAAACCGTACTCTTGTGACGAATGTATGAAGGGCTTCGCTCGGCGGAGTGATCTGTCTAGACACAGTAAGTGCTTGCGCACGGGCCGTAATTTCGCGGCTCGCCGCCCTCTATCAAGATAAACCATTGCTGACAGTTAGGTCAGAGCGAATCCACAGCGGTGAACGACCGCATGGTTGCCCCTGGGCTGGCTGTTCAAGGCGATTTATCCAGCGATCAGCTTTGACAGTTCATTTACGAGTCCATACAGGAGAGAAGCCCCATGATTGCAATGTCTGCGGCAGAGTAAGTCGATGTAGATGCAATTTAGGCCTTGTCCTGACAAGATTTTAGATGTTCAGCGACAGTAGCTCGCTTGCCCGGCACCGCCGCATCCACGGTGGCGTAAAACCCTACCAGTGTAACCGGCCGAAGTGTCGTAAGGAGTTTACTCGGAAGTGTACATTAACACGTCACACACAAGCACACATTAAAGAAGATCGAGAAATACGACTCAGGGAAGAACAAGAAAGCTTGGTAGGAGCTGCTGCGGCGGCCGCCGGTAAATTTACGGAACAGGCTAACCGAGTTGGTGCAACCGGGTCCGTCCGTAGTGATGGGACTGAGGCTCGTCTTCATTCAGGCCATCCCTCGCCCTTGAATACGCCGTCTCCCGGCCAGAGACACATGTCTGCCTCCCCTGGTGCGGATCACGGTGCGCCTAACACCATGCGGTTCAACGACTATGCATATATGGGTAATGGAACGCTTCCAGTTCATATTCGGTCCGACATCCATACACAGTCCCCAACGTCGGCAGCGAACTTTGCCTCCGGTATGCGGCCTACCTCTCATCCAGCAAGTTATCCCCCTCCACCACCTCTGGAGCCTAATATAGAATCCCATCATTCGGCAGGTGGTAGCACTGGTGGTAGTCCTCATATGGGCAGCGTTGGGTGGCAATCGCCTTCCCATATGCAGTCTTCTTCCCATATGCCGTCGCCAACATATAGCAACGGTGGTGGCAGCAGCTCGGCCTATCGAGACTTGGATCCGCAACTTGCTGGGAATTCACTGAGTTCGATATATCAGTATAGTGGGCAAATGGGCCGTACAAATAGTGTGGAGCCCTCCCCAAATAATTGCGACGTGAAGCCACGGCCGAGCGAGTTAGTGGCAGGCCCATAGGGGGGCTTTACCAATGCCGTTGAGCCGATGGATTTCTATTTCTCCCAACAATTGTTGGAGCCGAACACGTTCGGAGAGGGTTTGGGCACGAACCCCTCACCACTGGGCTATGGATTTGACACAGGCTTCTTATCAGTCATGTCAGAGATATGGACGTACTAGGACTGGTATATATCCCGTTTCCACACGCAATTATTTTCCGACGACCACAGACATATATGGCATATATGTCCACAGTGGTGTTGAATGGCGTGAGGGCTTTGAAATTATAAGCGCTGGGGTTGATTGGGGTAGTGGCCCAGCAGCGGATTCGCATTCTCCTCTCGATTTGCTTTCTCCGACGTAGACTTGTTAGGCTGGGTCGCCTAGGATGATACTGCATTTTCTTCATACCTGGCACAAGCCCCGGGGGCTGGCACGGAGTTCAGGGACATGATCCATGGGATCGGAGTGACGTTTCTTTTCATCTGACTTCTCTATTCATGGTACCGGAAAAAGCGAAGAGAAAGCTGGGGCCACAAGGCGCAGCGAGCATGATTTCCTTCTCCCCTCTCTGCTTCGTTTTTTCTTTCTTTTTCTTCTCCTTCTAATGTCTAAAGTGTAGAACAGCTAGGCGTTCGCGAAAGACGCCCGGAAAGGACAGCACTCATCTGCGTTGGGCTGGAAAGACAAACGGGCTGGGTAACGAGGTATTCACTGGTCGGCCACTTCGAGGGCCATCTATTTCTTAGAGAAACCGAGCGCATGAGCTAATCAATACCCAAATCGACATCCGACTTACACTAGATGAAGTCACCACAACTCTGCCCATTGTGACTTGTTTTTTACGGTACTGCGGGGGAGTGCATCTTGCGGTGCGGTATGGTACTCCGTACCTATGGCATCTTCTCGTGTATGGTGTTAGGTCATATGGCTCGAGACGAAGGACGGAAAGTGACGGCGCAAGCTTTCCGATGCCCCCGCCGTGATTATGATATGCTGCCAACTTTCCATCTCTGTGTTTGCCATGATGCGCATTTCGGAAGTCTGTATTCATGAGCCATGCTAGTGCTGAGAGTTGGTGTTTGATGCATTTTCTACCTCGATAATATCGCGCAATCTTCGCCGACGACCGCTAGTTCGCTGATGGCACCCAGCTAGTCATCTGTTTCAGCCATGTTGACTACTATAGAGCAATGATGTCACATTACTGCGGCATCAATTAGCGTGTCAATGTTGGCGGAAGGTGGGAGGAGGGACGGGATCAAACATAATTGACGTCAGAAATTGAGCCCGTCAGCTGCGCGAAGGGTCGTGGTCTAAGCGAGGTCGGGTCTAGCCCAGGCCAACCGGGCCCGCCAGCTAGTCAGCCACTTATGCCGAGGACAGCAGCACAGGTTATGGGGGTATGGAAGGTGCATCCAGCCTACAACGCCTACCTGCAAGTGCAGTCTGTATGTACTGTACCACCCTAAGCTCCTGTTCTGTACATACCTACTTGAGGTAACCCGCATAGCCTACCTACCTTTTTACATGCCTCGGTCAATGCCTCGGTAATCTGCTCCGTGGAATGTACGAAGGAGGGAGTGATGGTAGCAGGAGCCGCAAGTAGTAACATTGAACCTAACCTAGGTACGCATCTACGTACATGCACCACCGTAGTTTGGTTAGGTAGATCGGCAGGATTCTCGGGTCTGGACGCGCTGTCATTGGCCCGCGGCCATCGTCCATGCTCACAAGAGCAGTTCGGCTTGCGCTTGCCTTGCGCTGCTTGCCTTGTCTTGTCTCACTTGATCCAAGTCTTGCATTGTGGTGCCTTCCTCGCTCTCGTCCACGCTGCTTCTGATCTGCCCTCTGCTTTGTCTCCCTTCCTGACCTGATAGTAATAGTGCGCGCTACCGCTCTCTGGCCTAACCATCACCGCCTTGGTCGAGCGTCAACCGGCCGACTTGTGTTCCGCGCAATTGCTTTTCGCCATCGTACCGGCCAGAATCGGATCCTCGGTGTAAGTCCAGGTCTAGGTCCAGGACCAGGTTACAGGTCACAGGTGCACATCCAGAAGACGCGGGGGCAGAAGCAGCGCGCATCCAGAGGGCTGGGCTGGAAATAGGCCGAGCCTTACCGTCCGACTGATCGCGACGACTTGCGCATTTGCATGTCGTCACATCGTCATATCGTCGCATTGGCCAACCTTCCCTCCGCTCACCTCCTTTTCCCCTCGGACTCGTCTCTGTGGCCTGACTACATATTTATGTAGAGCAGCCAGCCCGCCTCTCCCAATGACCACAAGTCATGTTCACTACCGGCAACACCACCACCACCATCACCACCACTACTACTACTATTACTACCACCGCCGCCACCACCACCATCTCCATCATCATCATCGCCAACACCCCCAACACCAGAATCATATTCCGCCATGAAGACCAGCTCGTGTGAGCTTGGCCTAGGCTGAGTAGATTCATCAGCTTGAGAAATATTGTCACCGGTCCGCCGGTGCTTGTTCATCAGAAATCAACCGGTATGCCGGCGTGGGCTTTATCATTTTGAGGGTTGTCCCCAGCCCAGAGCTTCCAACGGCGCTTTCTAGTAGCAGTGGCATTGGTAGTGGCGAGGAAACCGAGGCTTCTGCTACGACGTATAAGCGCCGACTGCAGTGGACCAGCTCTGGACTGGTCGCAACTAGACAGTGGCTTTGCCGCGGCTTCGCATTGCCGGAAAATAGCTCCGCTTCTGCTATTCTCCATGATTCCAACGTACCTGCTTGAGCAGCAAGGCTCCTGACACGCTTATCATCGTCGGGTCACTCCACATGTTTAGTCGTCCCGCCGCGCGCTACGTTCCCCACAAATCCGGCTTTGCGCTGCCGGCTCGGTATATATCTGATTACTCATACTAAACTACACACTCGTGTATACGTTGATATATACCACGCACAACACACATACACGCATATACGCGCCTCCTCTTGAACTATTTTCTGCCTCGGTTCTCTGCGCTTCTCGCTAAACTATCGTTGCCACGGGCCTTGCGTATCACTCCTAGACGACCACGTTAGTGACGTCTCGAGTTATCTATGCCGCAGGCTAAATTACCGGCTTGTCCAGCATCCTATCAAATTTAGTCGAAAGTGTGTCTGGGACCGTAGGTCGACAATTTCAACATGCAAGCAATTCGAGTCCAGGATCTTTTGATACCTGACGAAGTACCGTCTCAGGAATCGACGGTGAAGGAGGAACATGCTGCGCAGCTCAATTCCGCGCCCCGGGCACCAACTTATTTCACTATTGAATTCATTCACGACACGATCTGCCCTTTTTGTTACATCGGCATGAAATGCCTGCTCAATGCTATCGACAAATACAAGTCGAAAGATCCAAACGCCGTTTTTGAAATCACCTGTACGCCCTTCATACTTGGGCCCACCGCTAAGGCCAGTAGTAAGTTTGGCTGCTGTCCGCGCATTCCATCATCCCCCGAATCATCCACTACCTAGATCCCTCATATCCCCACTGCCGCTTCAGAACGTGGCGGTCCTTCGCCTGTGGATACATGACGATAGAATCATCAATAGCTAATAGTCTCATATTCTTAGGTTACGACAAATATCATTACTATAGTGCTGAAAGAGGACTGCCCACGAGCCGTTTTGAGGTTTGGGATAGGCTAGCAGCAGAGACCAATATCAAATTCAGTTGGAGAGGCCGCACAGGCAACTCGCGGAATTCGCATAAAGTACTTCGCTTCGCACTCCAGAAGACGCCAACGCGAGAAAAGAGTACCGAGCTGAGAGTATACCGACCGACGGCTGGCGTGCCTCTTTACCCACCATATTCTCTACGGGCTCCCGATCAACCAGTTTCACTTCCACAGCCCCGCGGGCCTGATCTTCAGATGCGTCTTTTAGATGCCATCACAACACAGTACCATGAACACGACAAGGACCTGTCTGATCCACAATTTCTACTGGAAGTTACTCGCGACGTGACAGGCTTTCCGACGGACGAGATACAGGCTGTGCTTGACAGTCCAGAATGGGACGCCACGATTGATAGCCTATCTTCCGAGGTGCAGAACCGGCTTAGTGTACGGAGCCAACTTGCTGGTCCTATCGTCGCTGTGCCCACCATGGTGCTCAATAATAAGTGGGTGTATGGGGGCTTTCAGAAAGTGGACGATATCGTTGAGCAATTCGATCTCCTCAGCCGGGGGATCAACCCTCTTCGGGAATATACAACGTCAACTCTGGTACTCGATGGTGGTACAGCTGACACAGCGGCCCGTAAAGCGGCCCTGGAAAGGGGCAACGGTCGCAGTGGAAGCAGCGGTGGGAAAGAAACTGGCGGCAGTAGCAAACAATAACGAACCGTCCAACGACAGTACCGGAAGCAAGCACCTACGACGACCGAGCGCAGAATGACTAGCCAAGCCGCATCACCGATCCTATTCGGCCTCGTGTAACTAAGGGCGATCGATAAATTTCTCAAATTAATCGACAATCCAAGTGTCGTTTTTTAAATGATTAGTGATCGCGACCTTGCTTTGCCCCGACGCTCGGGTCTAGCCCCAGCTGGTTGAAGACTAGCCAGCATAAGCCAACCACATGGCGCGAGGACGTGGTCCCAATACAGAGGGGCGAGGTTCCCAAGAGGCCTTCGACAGCGGCAATCTCCCGTCCTGTAGCGCATGGTGACATTGACATGCACACCAAGATCGGGTTTGCTAATGCAGATCGAAGCGGAGGCAAGTCGAAACCGAGTCCACCCACCCAAACCACCCCACATCAATCGTACTTTCGCCACAATCTTCCCCTGGCCCCGGGTCATCTACTCCTGGGAGCCGCAGGAAACGATGTCCACTCCAGCCGAGGTGGGGCAGCCTGACAGATGCTTGGGCTGGGTCGCGGCCAAGGCGAGACCACATCACCTGCCGCCCACTTCTCCCTTGCCATGCCATTGTCCAATGGAATTCATAATTACATTATTTTGTACCTGGATTGATTGTTTTGTTCAATGAAGAATGAAGAAATCATTTGGGTCCGCGTCAATACCCTCAAGGCTCGATGCTTCAATGCTGACCCACTCACAATCCATGTGCAAAGGTACCATGCAGATGGTGCCTAGGTTGGGACTTGAGAGTGACCATTTTTTCTGTCCTGATGTAGCCTAGGACTGGGAAGATGCAGTGAGACTGTATGGCTGATCACGGCCAGTTATTATGTCACTCATTCGAATCACCGATCGCAACCAACTACGTGATCTTCCAAAAGGGAGCCACTTGCATGGAATCAGGCTCTCGATGGCTGGGACACAGAATAATCGCCTGAGTGGAATCTACCGATCCTAAATCGTGGTGTGCCTACTACCCAGAACCAATTAGTGGCGAAATGAGGTGCAGCCTCCCTACCCGGACAATGGCGATGGATGGTTGGGGCATATCGTCTGTGTCTATTGGGTGCTGTGAGGAGTTGTCTTTGTGCTAAGCGACGAGCTGGGATTCTTTGTTTATCAGTACAGAGAAGGTCATGGATAGGACAGAATGAGGACTCTCGTGGACTTGATATATGTGAATATGTATATACTTCCTTACTCGAGTTCGCTCGAAAGTGGGAACAGGCAATGATCAGGATGGCGCTTCGATTTGATGTGTATATATAGGAGTTTGATCTTCATTGTATATATATTCTTGCATATACCAATATCCAGTCTTTGCATCGTATAATGTGTTTTTACATGCATCTACAATTCGTTCGATGGGAGGAGAAAAAAAATGCAGAGAAATAAACTAGAACGTGGGGATAATATACAGAGCCATAAAACACGCACGCATACATACACATAATTACACATCAAGATATATATTTACTTTTCGCCCACCATGACTATTATCTATCTATAACAGTGATGATAGCGATGAATGATACCAACAGTATCCATTCGTCCATGCATACGATCTGGACAGTCTTTCGAACAATTATTAGTTACAGCTAGCAGATCTATACCACGGCTTTCTGACCTAGATAATTGGACTGGACAATTGCCTTTGTCTTCTGATCATGCATTATCCACCTATCTCCTATAGATAGTTATTCGGTAGATGCGAAGATCATGAAGGCCGCGGGAATTCTAGACACATAATTGCATATTTAGTTCACATGTACAGAGGAGAAATGTAGGACGGGATGGGACAAAACAAGTGGCCTCATGAGAGTATTTTTTTTTACAAAGAGCGGGTGTGTGTACATTTCAGCAGCCTTAAGTAATTCGCGCATTCATCTGCCCTGCCTACCTAGGTATGTACTTACCGGTTGCTGTGACTAATAAAGTAGTAGTTCGACTCGAACCACGCACTCAAATGAAATAATGCGGATTCTAAAGCCAGTGCCAGCACTATCGCCATAACTGCTGACATCACTGGAGGTGTATAGCACGGAAAACAAGACGATACTGAGAAAGAAGAGCGAACAATGTGTGGTGTAGAATCCAGGAGCCTTTGTGATTGAATTCCCAGTTCCTATGTCTAGGAAATTGTGTCTTAGGACGTATTGATGATCCTAGAGGATCCTAGAAAAGGCAAGCCCCAACGCCGGTATGCAAATGCGTGCAATTCGTTCCCCTGTCCTTCTTCTTTCCTTTGAGGGCCACCGGCCGATCTCCAAACGCCAAATTCCATGCAATGATGCGCTATCCTTTCCGAATGCCTGGTTGATTGAGGTTTCCTCCTCTCTTCCTTTTGTCCTATTCTGGTGTCCCCTTTATATGACCGCCCATGGTGAAGTTCCGATGACTGAGCCGTAGTCTTCTCTCTATAACCATTCGTATATATTTCCTGTGCCTAACCCAGCGCAGAGGCACTATCGCTTCATATGCGAGTAGTCCTTGAGCAGGTGGGCCATGTGAGCATTACTCTGGTGCTTGGGCGGGCGGACGGCCTTGCGCTTCTTGGCCGTCTTGACAGCGGCTTTGGCGTTGTTGGAGGGGGCCTCGCTGGCGGGCTTCTGGCCGAGGGCGACCAGCTTGCGGACCATGTCGTCGGCGGCGGGCAGCTCGATGCGCTGCCACATGTTGAGGAACTCGGCGTCGACGGCGTGGGCGAGGCGCGGGTCGTCGAGCCACACGAACTTAGCGTGGTTGTCTTTCTTGGTGCGCACGACCAGGATCTTGTGCTCGTTCTCGAGCTCGGTGATGGCCTGGTCGCAGTCGGGCCAGCCGTCCTTCAGGTCCTTGACGGCCAGCGAGCTCGCGTCCGTCTTCTGCTGCAGGTGCGACAGCAGCGTCATCTTGTCGTGCACGCCCGGGATCTTGGCCTTGAACTGGTATTTGCCCCGGCGCCAGGCCGGCAGCGCCGCGTCGGCGGAGGCGGCGGCGCCCTTGGCGGTCTTGGGCGCGGGAATGTGGTCGATGCGCGAGTGCTGGTGCATGAGGTCGACGAAGATCTTCTGCTGCTGCTCGGGTAGTTTGTGCAGCGTCAAGTGCTCTAGCACCTCCTGCAGCGTCTTGGGCGTGCCCTTGGTCTTGAGGAAGTCGACGACGTACGTGAGCTGCGTCATCATGTGTGTGCCGAAGTCGGTGGCCTTGGCCGCTGCTGCCGCCGCCGCGGGCGTGGGCGTTGGTGATGCGCGGTCGCGGATACCGCCGACATGGTCGCGCTTCTGACGCTTCGATGCCGACGATGGCGTGCCGTCTGATTTCGTAGGTGATGCGTTGGGCCGTGTTGCTGGTGACGGCGGCGCTAGACGCTTGCCGTTGTTGTTTATCTTCGATGGCATGAGCGGAGCCATCGTGGCCGATCTGTGTGTATTTGATGCGTAATCAATAGGTAGCGAATGTGTGGTGGACGTCGGATGAATGTGCAGTGAATGTGCGGTTGATGCTGCGATGTCCTTGATGATAGATCCCGTCAAGAGGCAGATGGCTGAAGATGGAAGATGAATGCAGGGTCCAGCGTGCTTGGAAGTAAGGCTGAGCAGGTGTCGTTCTTGGGTAAATTGCAGGGACCAGTCCGGTCTGGGTTAAGTGAGTATTTGTTGTGGCTGGAGAATTATAATTTGTGGCTGACGTGTTCCGCGTTACCGGGGCTCCCGATCCAACTTTAATCCTTATTGTGCCAGATCCCAACAATTGCTGCGATAGGGAAGGTACGGAGTACCTACCTACACCCAAATCCCGCCCATGGCGCTATTAGACCACATGAATCGTCTTACCCGCGATTAGTGATCAACCACTAATTCGAGCATTGTTCACGTCGGGAAAAGGATTCCTTGAAAGATTGATAAAATTCATTAGGGCCTAAATAACAGGCACATCCCAAATATCTGTTCAATTGAAGATTGCTGTCTTAGACAATATACTAGGTGTCTGTGTCACCTAGAACCAAGTTCAGGAGAGTATAAAGTGGTCCAAGCGATGAATAAAATTGGCACGCCTATTGCTATCGTCTATAAAATATTGCCTCTCCAGTGAACAAATTCTAGCTTGTTCAACTGAGACCGACCCAAATGGTAACGGTAGAGGCCCAACCATGCCTACTGCTCTATTAGAAGACGGTACAGTTATGTGACACTTGCGAAAGGTAAGATCGCTGTCAGATCAACCAATTGCCCCGGTATCTCTGTCTCCTTGGAAGTCGATTTATTTTCTTCGATTCCAAAGGTACACCGGCCATCTCGGTTGTTGGGTGTTGAAACGGGTGGTTCCGGAGTCGACTTAAGCCTTAGTGTTCTGGTTCTGGAGGTATTGGTAGCCGAAGTAGGCGACGAGACCACCGACGGCGACGAAGGCGTAGAGAGCAGTGCCGAAGCCGGCGCCGCTCGTGTCGGCAGGAGGGGAGACAGCCGAAGCCGTAGCCTTAGGCGCGGGGTCACCAGGCTAGAGTCATACTCGTCAGCAGGCTGATAAGAAGAGGAGACCAGACGGCCGAAGGCGGGCTATTGTAAGAATGTGGAGCTCACCTTGCGCTTCAGGGTGCCGACGTAGTACTTGTCGAGGGTTTCCCGGGCCTCGTCGCTGTGTCCAACATCCTCGAAAGCCTCAGTCGCATCCTGGCCACCAACATCTAGAAGCACTTCTTCACCACCCCTGCGATCAAACAGTTCAGTTAGCACTCATGCGCCCGGGCAATGGAACTGATGCTATGGTCAAGGCGGTCTCTCGCCCAAGTCCAAAACAGATAACAGAGGCATCGATGCATCGCAATGCATCAGCGTGATAGACTTACGGGTGCTCGTCGATGAAATTGGTGGTGTCATAGACCTTATCGTGAATCACAACGAATAGATCCTTCTTGGTGTTGTGCTCCGCAACATCCTGATAGGTATACTCCTTGTCGGCCATTGTAGCGATTGATTGGACGCAAAAGTCTAGAAGCAGAACAGAGGCAGGATTATTCTTCTATCGACCGCGTGCGAAAAGACGTGGGAAGGCTGGCAGGCAGAAATGAGCGAGGTAGGATGATGATGAAAACAGGGTAAGAAGAGAAAAAGCACGATGCCAGTGGGTTTGGAAGTCGACAAGTCGGTCAGCGGTCGGTCGGTCGGTCTTACAGCAGGCATCGGCCGGCTCTGCTTTTGGTGTGCACCTCTCCAGTTCCAAATTATTCTTTCCACTATCTAATGGCATTGCAGTTTAGCGCAGGCCCCCGCCGTCCCCGCAGGCAGGCTGCGCGGAGCCAGTGAGACGCTAGCGCAGCGCTGGATCATCACCCAATCCTGAGGTGGCCTCACGCAGCTGCAGCGAATCAGGGCCGTCGCAATTGACTGCTAAACCAACCTAACCCAGAAGTTGCGGGAACGGGCTTAAATGGAAACCCCCGACTGAAAGCTCTGTTATCTTTATGTCTTATTTTAAGCAACTGTTGGACCCTGAATTCCTCAAATGTGCTCCAAGTCTCATTGCGTGGCACTAGCCGCAATTGTTCTGAATTGTATTGAGGATTAGGTAATTACTGGGCATATCTGCGGCTACGTGTACCCGTTGTCGATTACTTGATAGCAAACAAAATATGACGCTCGAGGCTTGACCCGACGATTAAGACATCACCATCCGTAGCCAATTAGATGCTTCCTAATACAGTAAGCAACATGCAGAACTTACCTATGCACAGGGCATACGAAGTAAGTACAGTGCTTAACTGACGGTTACCTGCGACTTCCACGAGTTACCAACAAACCGGTCATATAAATAGCGACGACTCGGACTTTGAAACTTGAAGCATCCATTTTACTTCCCTTGTAGCGCAATTGAACGACGTCAATGCTTACCTTAGCTTGTGATTACGCTGATCTTGAGTGTCAGGAACAGCCGGGATCAACAGAGTAGACGGGAGTAATTGTACCTGGATACCCGGTCTTCTGCCCGGTCAACTTAAATTCTGGGCAATACTCCGTACTGTGGAATCCTACAGAGCCAAGAGAGGTTGTGTAAGTGCTCCAACCCACTCGGATCCGCACTAATCCGGTACTCCGTATCGGTTTAACAGGACAATCCGTCTCGGGATTGAAAGCACTCCGGGAACCAAACTTCTTTTTACCTATCTACCCATGCCACATTATCTCATTATTCACAGCAATGGTATATCTATCAAGCGGGTAGATAACGCAAATGACATCATGCAGTCGCCCACCAAAACCAACTATGGAGCAGCTCATCTTCTGGAGCTACCGCCTCCGATGTCTTGCCCGACCCGGTAGCTAGCTACTCTGTCCCATTCAATCTTTTGTCTCGTTACGGGCAGCTGTCTGCGCAAGCTCTTGAAAGCGCCCTCGCTGAGGCTCGTGAAACCCCTGTTTAACTCTTCCTGGTATTTCTTCTCGCCCGTCGCAATCTCTTTACAGATGCCCGCACCTGTGGCCGAAGATATCGAGCTGTTGACAGGCTTGTTGGTCAATAGACGGACGTTGCCATCTTCGTAGTAATGCACGTCGACCCTAATGCTGCCCTCAAGGCTCCCTGAAGAGGGATCGAAAGTGTATAGGGATCGCCATCGTCCGTTCCTGGTTGATCTACTGTTAACTGTAATCCTCTCCATCCAGCCGCATAGCTGGGAAGCCATACCAGTAGTTATGGGGACTATATTTGTTCGCCACGATGATGATAGTAATCTTGGTATCGTTTTCGACGGGATATACACCGTACGAGGCGCTAGGATAGTGTTCTCCGATGTATGTCGACAGGCTCTTTAGCGTTGATTTCCTACGCAAATGTCAACCTCCCTGAAGCCAACACTACTGCCAGGGGCCAGCGTACACCAAGTCGGCCTGGGCGCCATCTACGGCATAGCTCTGAACCTCGCTCGCTTTCTGCTGCAGAGTTATTATCGGGAATTATGGAGGCTTTTGGCTTGATCGAACCTGTGTAGCGTGATCAAAGGCGAAGCTCGACGAGCTTTCGACATCGAAGTACCGTCCGTCACCGAGGGCGTTATGAGAACTTATGATGACCTGCTGGCTGGCACCGGGCAGTTTGACGGTGGCGAATTGTTCCTCATTGTATTTCTCGCAAGCGGGCCCCAGCCCGGAGATCAGCTCGGGTTCGTTAATCGTCAGCGTCTTGATGTCTGCGAGGCTATGTAAGCGACGGTCGCGGTCGCGGTCATGGTGGCAGTTGCCTTCGCCGCGATCCTAAACCGAAGGCAATGCATACCGTTGATCACATCTGCCAACTGCGTCCTATTTAGCGTTCTGATTCCGTAGGCGTGGCGTGTTTAGCACCGATGGCGCAAACAGTTTCCTACCTCTCCCGGCGGTGCGCCCTCGACGAAGGACTCGATGGTGGCTAGTGGAGATGCCATGACGGCGTCTAGTCGTTGACTAACAAATGTGACGTGAATCTCCTAGTCCTAGAACTTTCGGCTAATATGAAGGCAGGCAATGCTTAAACAAGGCGTCAATCAAACAATTTTTCGTTCATGTTCAGGCGGAAGCCGGCCATAGTGTACTTTGCATGTTTACTGAAACAAGAAGAAACGCGGGGCAAAGGTGGGCAACCCAGCTCAGCAGTGCCCCACTTATCTCTACCTCCACGTGCAGTCAGAAGCTCCCCTGGGCAGTAGGTATGAAAAGATCAAGCTATTGCGAGCTGTGGAGGTAGGGACCTTCCGTAGACACCTTTGTTAATCGTTTCGATCTCTCATAGCACAGTTTCGCCATTTTCGTTCCTATAGGCGCGATGTTCCCATATTTCGAAGTACAGTCAAAAATCAATATGCATTTCGCTATCAATGATTCCACTATGGTGGTTCTGTCTACTCTTCATCCATCGTCGCATCTTGGCAACATGCACCATGAAAATGCCTCCCCCGCGCAAGACAGTGGACATCTAATCTTAATACTCTATCAATTTCTTGATGCCGTCGTAAATTCCTAAACACATGTTAGTCAAGCTGAAGTGCTTCGTCAGACACAGCAAGCTGTGACTTACTCGCGACATCGGGAATATTAAATTTCTCGAACATCAATCCCATGTGAATACTCCAACCTGCAACCCGAGTTACTGGTGCCTCGAGCCTCAAAAACGTGTCCGCATCTCCCTGTATCGCCGCTGATATCTCAGCTCCTATGCCGGCGTTGACCATGGATTCGTGCACCACCATGCATCTTCCCGTCTTCCGAACACTCTTGAGCACGGTCTCCCTGTCCCATGGGTATACTGTTCGGAGGTCGATCAGCTCGACGGAGATCCCCAGGTCCTGCTCCGCCTTCTGGAGAGCTGCCTGACACGTGTACAGAGGTTGCCCATACGATATAATTGTCACGTTGTCGCCTTCTTTTAGCACCTCCGCCTTGGAGAGGGGCAGCGTATAAGGGCTGGTAGGCACTTGTTCTACCGCCGCCCGATATAAGATCTTAGGTTCCATAAAGATGCAGGGGTCATTGCACCGGATGGCAGATAACAGCAGACCTTTCGCTTGCAGAGGCGAACGAGGCATAATAACCCGCAGGCCAGGTATGTGCGTGAATAGGCTCTCGGGCGATTGAGAATGATACAAGGCGCCGTGCCCAACGCCACCGCAGGGCATTCTAACCGTCAAACCACCCACGCTACGGCCTGTGCTTCCCTCTCGATATCTATATTTGGCTGCCTCGTTTACGAGTTGATCGAATGCAGGGTAGACGTAGTCTGCGAACTGGATCTCAGCAACCGGGCGCATGCCCTCGGCAGCCAGGCCGATGCCGAAACCCATGATGCCTTGCTCTGTGAGGGGCGTGTTAAATACACGGTCCGCCCCGAAGCTCTCCGCTAGCTTCATACTGCAGCGAAAGACACCACCAAAGGCAACATCTTCGCCGAAGATGAGCACGTTCTCATCCTCCGACAAGGCAGTGGCCAACGCATCGTTCACCGCCTGGAAGAGATTCATGCGTTTCGTGGTGCCATTCTTGACTTCCGGCGGTAATTCCGAACTGCTCAGCGCGGTCTGTGAGCTGTGCGCTAATAATGGTGTTGTAGAATAATCAGTCGGAAGATTGAGTTGGGCGTTTGGTGGATGTGTTGAATAGTGCCGGCTACATATAACGGCGGTTCTAGGATATTGGGATGACAAGGACGCCAGCGTCCTGTTGAGCCGATGAAGCGAAAGACAATTCTTCATTTCGAGTTAGGCCTTTCTAATCTGGAATTCACATCATTAGAGACCAATTGGTGTTGGTGGTAGGCTTAAGGAAGAAGATACATCAACCAAGACGAAACGGAAGGGAGTCTCTCATCATCATGCGCCCGGGCAAGTACGCTTAGCTACGGCATTCCATCTCGTTGGGTCCGAGACCCGCAACCCCGCTAAGATCCGCGCGGGTCGCAGCAGCCGAAATGGGTGGGGCAGATTGTTACCTGGTCAACAGCCATGCCGTAATTGTAATTAACTCCCAGTGATTTAGTACCGACCTCTTTACTGCACCTGCCTAACCTCATACATGACCGGGCTCTTAACCGATTATTTGTCTTGCATGACGAGGCCTGCAGATTCCGTGCAGGTGCCAAGGAATCCTGGTAGATCAGACGCTGCATTCCCAGCGTACTGTCACCGCTCATGACCCATCAAATAGCTCATCAATTCACATTCCTCTGCCACCATGGCGCCCTACGACGACTATGACCCGAGGGAACGTCGTCGCAGAGACTCAGACACTCATAGGAGACATCATGAACGGCGAAAGTCTGGAGGCCATGATGGTCCATCCGCCTCCGAAGGATCGGGCAGCCGCTCGAAACAGAAGCTTTCCGCAAATGCCTTAGCACAGCTCGACCAGATAAATACCACAGGACATATTCCAGAACCGTCTCGGGCACGGAAACCCGAGCGAAAGCGAAGAAAAGATCATACGCGGGGAGATGACTACGAAGTTGTTGACGCAGAATACGAATCGCCACGCAGGCACCGCCCGAGGCCATATGCAGCTCGAGACTCAGACCCAGAATATGAGTCTCCACGGAAGACGAGAAGACAACATCCTGAGTACTCAGATTCAGAAAGAGAACCCGAGTCGCCGAGACGCCCAAGGCGGACCCGAGGTTACGTAGAACCCGACTTCAGCGATGAAGATCCTCCGCACTTGGAACGCGAAAGGAGGCGGGCTCGAAAGAAGAAAAAGAGACTTGTCAGCGGCGCCATCGCCGAAGAAGGCAGATCAACGCCCGAGATACGAGGAGGTATAGGGAGCCAGCAGAGTAGCTACAACACCATCGAGAACGAAAAATCGAGATACCACATTCCTCCTAGATGGAAGAAGAAGAAGAGATGTAAGTCAATGCGGTGGTATAATTGGGCTCCGGCCACTGACTCTATGCATAGGGATTATTGCGGGAATTGCTCTCGTCGTGCTCCTCATTATCATCATAGTGGCTGTGGTCGTAAGCAAGAAAAACGCTCCCAAGCCATCAAAAGATTCAGATATTAGCAACGTCGATCCAAACAGTGTACCAACGGCCGCCCGAGGAACGTACCTTGACCCCTTTACGTGGTATGACACCACGGATTTCAATGTCACCTACACAAATGACACGGTCGGTGATCTACCAGTCATGGGACTCTTTACCAAATGGGACGATTCTACTGCAGCGAACGACAAGGTCCCGGCTCTCAATAAGCCGTGGGGCGATTATGCTAAGACGCCGGCTCGTGGAGTTAATCTCGGTGGTTGGCTTTCTATAGAGCCTTTCATCACGCCGTCGCTCTTCAACTACGATAGTCGGCTGGGTATCATAGACGAATGGACTCTATGTCAGCACCTCGGCCCCAAGACGACAGCCTCGACACTTGAGAAGCATTACGCTACTTTTGTCACTGAGCAGACTTTCCAAGAGATACAGGCTGCAGGATTAGACCACGTCCGCATTCCCTACAGTTACTGGGCAGTGCAAACCTATGATGACGATCCGTATCTATTCCGGACCTCATGGCGGTATCTCCTGCGCGGCATCGAATGGGCACGCAAGTACGGGCTACGTGTGAATCTCGATTTGCATGGACTTCCTGGTTCGCAAAATGGCTGGAACCATAGTGGGCGACAAGGCCCGATCGAATGGTTGAACGGAACAAATGGAGATTTGAACGCGCAACGATCTCTCGACGTACACAACCGACTGTCTCAATTCTTCGCGCAAGACCGATACAAGAATATCATCGCTTTCTACGGCCTCGCCAACGAACCGCAGATGGTCGAGTTATCCGCCAGCGCCGTGGTATCATGGACGGAGAAAGCATTTCAAATGATCCGTAGTAACGGGCTATCGGGAGCCAAAGTCGTGTTCGGAGACGGGTTCATGGGACTTACGAACTGGCAGGGACTGCTGACGGGGCATCCCGATCTGATCCTAGACGTCCATCAGTATGTCATCTTCAACAACGACCTGATTCAATTCTCGCACCAGAAGAAGATCAACTACGCGTGCTCCGACTGGACCCAGCAGACCGAGCAATCGCTGAACACTGCGACGGGTTACGGGCCGACCATGTTCGCGGAGTGGTCGCAGGCCGACACGGACTGCACGCTGTACCTGACCAACGTGGGCTGGGGCAACCGGTGGACGGGCACGTACGACTCGGGCAACGCGTCCAGCCAGGCGCTGACGCCCATGTGCCCGACGCTGGACGGGAGCTGCTCGTGCTCGGCCGCCAACGCCTCACCGAGCGAGTACAGCGACGAATACAAGAAGTTCCTGCTCATGTTCGCCGAGGCCCAGATGACCTCGTTCGAGAAGGGCTACGGCTGGTGGTACTGGACTTGGGACACAGAGTCCGCCCCCCAGTGGAGCTATCGCCAGGGCCTCGCCGCCGGCATCTTGCCCGCGAAGGCTTACGATCGCGACTTCAATTGCGATTCGGATGTGCCTGATTTTTCGAGCGAGGGGCTGGCGGAGACTTACTAAGTTACGTCCTACGGACGGCCTTGTTTGGAGAACGAGATTGTTAATGTGAGGAAAGCTACTATGCCGGCGTACTGGCGCTGTTGTTTCGTGTTGTAGAGGGAAGAATTCGGGTGCATTCTTGGACTGGTTGTTATGAAGCGATGCTGGATATGTCATTTCTGTTACCGATTTTAATTGCACATACAAGCAACATAGTTAGAGTTTACTGTTTGGAATCTAAAACTTCAGTATATGGCGATATTGATTATCATAAAAGTCATGAGATTATACAACTTGTTAGCAAGCAGCGGTTCCTATTGTCTAATCAACATTGCTTCATACGGAGGTGTTGATCAGAATTAGCCACCATGATTTACACTATAGACAGTTGCAAAGTAGGATGCTTATTTCTAATCAACATCTCTATAGCGAACTTTGCTTCATGGTAGGCTTCACTTCATCGTGGACTGGGCTTCGTAGTAAGCTCTACTTCACAGTGGCCTCAACTTCAAGGATAAGAGCGCCTTACATTGAACACCAATGAATGCATTTGTAGTTTCTTTGCTTGGAGTCTCTCAATCCAGAGTGTCAATAGGAAAAGGACCATGCAGATTGATGGCGAAGGCCAAGGCTATTATCCAAGGCGCCGTTGAGACTATCGATTCGGCAGCCCTAATCCTGACGTCCCGACTTACAGTAGGCCTCCAAGAGGCCTCACCGCCCAGTCTGGCCACATCACCGCTCGAAATATATAGCCATCTTGGGCAATCCTGGGTATCAATAGAAACGCTGGCACGTCAGAACTCTAAACACAAGGCCGGTTCGAACTGCGTGTGCTGCAAATCATGGAAGTCCAGAACTCCGTCTGAAGGGGGTGCCAAGAACCCTGGCATTTAAGGGATGCCCTATGGGCATCGCAGCCCTAGGATGTCATCCAGCCATCCTGGTCCCCCGATGCAACCCAGATGCAACCTAACGTGCCATCGAGCTACGGCGATTTATGTCTGACGCGACATCTCGATCCCGGGGCGATGCGCCCGGGGGATGGTAATGGTAATAGGAGGAGGGGTGGAAGGGGTGAAGGGGTGAGGGTGAGGGGGACCCCCGGTTCACTCACACTCGCAAGGAATTCCTCGATCTGCTCGCGATCTCCGGGGTTGCGTTTGCCAGCGCGCAGCAGCAGCAGCAGGGCTCTTCATTAACTAACCGAGGAGCCAATGACGGCGGGCGAAAGCCACAAACCGGGACCGAACGGCTCTGATGCCGGGCAACCGGTCTTGCTCGGTTTCTGGTAATTGGATCCGCGCTTAGGCATCCGGCTGAAGCAGGAAGAAGGGAAATAAGATGGCATACGGAGAGTAGGAGGTACATAATCTCGCGCGCGTGATGCGACCGCCGGACGCATGTGCGTTGTAGATCATTGACGAGATGATGAAATGGGAGGAAGGTAGGTCAGACACGAGGTTGGACAGCAACTGGATTGGCTTGGACTTGGGACTGGAACTGGGGCTTCGAAATGGACTGGCTGGGTGGCTTAGATGGATGGTCAGGCTTGCAGCCTGCGGCAGCATATTCCACATTCGACGTTGGACGGCCGGCCGATGATGCGGCTGAAGTAAGTGCAGGGTTATAATTAAAATTACAGGTTGATTACCAAATAGACATATTAATGAATACTCTTGGAGTCCGATGTACTAATTCTTACATTGTTATCATGAAGTATCTTATTATTTGTTGTGAATGATATTGTAGTCATTACTTATCATGAGTATTCCCAACTTGACGTAGTTGAAGCAAGCAAACGAATGATAGAAATGACAACACAATCTTAATACCCAAAAGCAAATCGGCCCGTCACATCTCTACTTGCCTTACTTACATGGGGGGTTTGCGTTGGGGGGGCATGCCCAGGGCCAAGGAAAGCCCCCCGCGTAAAACTGCTTGGTTATATGGTGCCTGACTAATGTATAATGTACCGTGACGAGCCACCCGGCGCGACGAGACTGGGCCAGTAGTGTAGTGGATTACATAGTGTAGGTAAGTAAGATGAGATGTGTATGTGCTTTGCATGTTTGGAACGACATACACACATGCACGATCCGTGTCAACCAGACGCAGCGAAAAGTTGGGTAGCGCGGCGCGGCGGCTGCTACTGTTGCTAGTATGTAAGTAGGTAGGTAGGTAATGTCATGTAATGTAAGTTGGGTACAGTAGCCCGTAAGTGCGGCTTGCTTGCTGCATATAATGGCTTTCCCGCGGAAAGCCAAGCCGCGGGCCAGGCGAAGAAATGCTCGCCTCACCGACTTCCCACGCGCCAAGCCAAGCCGACATCATCCATGTAAACTACTCACTCACGTACAGCAACGTACATATCATGGCGGTGTCTATGTGGATGAGTTGCTATTTGGCTTTCGAGAGTTTGGGGGCTGAAGCCAGCTCGCTGATATTACCATATGAATAATTAGCGCGGTGTCCATAATATGTAGGCCCAGATCCGGTGGATTGACGCGGGTCAGAAGCAAGCGAGATCCTAGTCTAAGTAAGTGAGATCGATGGGATAAGACTATCTAAGCGCCCGCCACACCGCGTGCTCGATACCCGAAATCGACACTACGTTATGTGGCTTGCTAGTCGAGTCGATTTCGATCGGTTAGGCAAGCCGGTCTTATGAGAATCACTATTACATGACCAGACCCACGAGACGCGAAGATCTACAGCCGAAAAGAAGAAAGCCGGCGGAGATATCTTATTACAACCCCCCCTGTCGATGTAATCTTCGGTGATAAGCGATGTCGGCTTGCTCTTGGTATCGAAATATTGGTTTAGGATTGATAAGGGGGGGTATATCATCAACGCAACAAGTTGCCCTCATTGAGCTCCTGCGTATTGGCTCTTAGTTCTTCGGAAGTTTGGACATCCGGGTCTAGAATATCTGAGCATTCCTTGTTTCGTGAAGGTGAAGACGTATGAATTACCACCCAAGATACGTATGTATGAGAAAAATAAGAGTTTAGCAACCAATAGGATAGAGACAGTTGTGCCCACCGCGGCGATGTTAATCATTGAGGTAACTATTGGACCACGAAACAAGGCAACCTTTCTAAAAACTTAGTGGAAGACGTTATTATTAGTCGAATTTCAATCTATACGTGCCGGAGGTGGTGTAGTAAACTCGTATATAGTCGAATAAACAAGTGAGTTTCGAACCGCCAAGCCTATTTCTAGTAACAAATGATTGGGATGCAGAAAAAGCATTTTTGAAATTCTAGAATCTTTTGAACAGCAACATTCAACGGGCTGGGTAACTAGAAGCGAGATAATAGTGTACAATTTTACGAACTGGTTTGTTTCTATACGGGACAAATAGATGTGGTCAAGTGTTTGAAGAAACATACCTATTTCTAGGTATCCTGGTAGGTTTGCTAGAATTACAAGTGGCGCGGTAAATCTTTCCCGTTATTGATCAACAAATATTTCGTAATTAAGCCAATACCAATCCATAGCAAGCCAATGTTTACACGTTAATCTTGTTCTGCTTGTGCATCTATCTGGTGAAGTACGGAACGTCCGTAGCATAAGCGCTTTTGCGTGTAAACCCCAGTTCGGTTTGATCGACTACGTGATGTGATGCAACTTTGAATAGCTTGTTCTGCGGATATGCAGTGGCTGACTTGGCCGCGTCCTGCATTGCAGACTGCAATGAACTCGGTAAGGTAACCCGCGTACCCTGTTGCTATGGTTTCGTGTATGCTCTAAACATTATCGAAACCGCCGACTAAACCGCCGACTCATTAATTATGGCGTAGCAACATGTCCCACTAGTTTTGCCCTTTCACAGTATTTGAAACAAGCTGGTAATTATTGGGCTAGATATTAGAAATGCATAGCAGATCTTTTCGTCAAACAGGTTTTGGGTTCCAAATTCCATCTTCTGAATGATCGATGGAACGGTCTTCCTAGTCATTTTAGCGGGTGCGTTAAGTTTGACAGGCTGAGTCAGGTCAGGTGAATAATTCTTCTTGATTCTAGTGTCAATTGTGACTTCTGTGATAGAAGATGGCGTTGGAAGCTTTAGGTGGATCACAATACAATGAATACAATGCTGTGGCTTAGGACGCCTGGCTCCAATTTCGGATACAATACTTATTATCTCCAGTTCTCAAGGCTCCCACACCAAATTTGTAACATCTGTATGCAAGATTGTGTAGAGGTGGATAACAGCGGAGACATGGCTTGCCAATGCTTTTCCACCAATGGGCCATTGCCTGTGGCGAGTGGGCAGGCATCAGTCTGAGGGAGCCTGGGATATTGAGTGGGTTGCTCGCCCTCCAGTCAATATCAAGAACTCGTTCCAGACTCTAGAATTATTTCTCCGAGTGGTCGAGACGTCGCCAGGGTCTGCGGGCAAGTGCCGTAGGCAAGACATATAGGAGTTCACGAGATGAAGGCAGCACAGCAGCGTCGAGTCACGGATGTAGAGTGTCTCAGATGCGAACTTGTTCAGTACGACCAGTATCCAAGCTGTCTATTCCCGAAACAAATTAATGAATACGTCTTCATGGTTGGGTACTAATATATCTGCCAAACGTGTCGATCTGCTAGTGACTTCGTGTAATCGTGTTATCGAACTGGATGAACCAAGCTTGTAAGTTGTAATTATCTTCCTAGCACTTTGACCAGCGGATGCCAGACCAGCTTTTGTTGGGCACCATGATCATAAGTAATTGACATCAGAGTGTTACACCACATTGGGCACTTGCAACGGGTAGACTAGTTTGCATTATAATGGCTGTAGAGCAGTGCAGCTGATGCCGTAAACCGTCAGGGTTCGTTTTGAGCCGGAATCCATTCGGAGAAGATAACTCCAGGGTGACACCGGGCCGGTCTTTAATTATCAGTTTGTCTGGCTGTGAATTTTATGATGAATTACAAATTGAAGCACGGCAATAGAACAGATACAGAGACATGCAATATAGGATCATTAGGTTCTCTCAATAAGTACCGGTCATAATTCACTGCCAATTGTTACCACCGGAGGACAAGGTTGGTGACGCTCATAATCCGTGTTGTGCATCATCAAACCCTTGGGCATTGGTCTGCCCATATTGTGTGCTGGACAACCTGGCTGCTCTCAATGCGGCCATCCGCCTTGCAACAAATGAGCCAACCAAAAAGGTACTGAGGCGAATCGACCGCTGGTTGGAGAACGACTGCGGGAGCTAGTGGGCTTCATTTGCAATTTTTGAGATACATTGTACAAAGTAGACGAGCTTGCTATCAGATACTATTAGATAGGGACGGTAGCATGCTCTAAGTCAAAGCGCAATCCTTCGCCTCCGGCCAGAGATAACGAAGATATAGCTGTTCAATAGTAAAGAACCCCAAGATAGATGAGGCATGTATCTTCGTGTGGAAGTTGGGGTGTAGCTACCTACCTACCTATCTAGGTAGACACCTACATAGGGATTTACGTGCTTGGCGATGCATGTTTCGACGGCAGTTGGGTGTAGGTAGCGTGGGAGGACAAGAGATAGCCTGCCAGGTTAGGTATGTAGACTATCAGTTCATCTTGGCAACAATACCTAAAACATCTACGACGGTCCACACGGCTGCAACGACGAAAGCAAGGATGATGTAACAACGATCGGTGAGCATGACCCTGGGCAGCCCTGGTGAACAAATAGTTGGACCACGTAAAAGCACAACTGGCTTGAATCATCGAAGGATGGTTGCAGCGAAGATCTTCAGGTACAACACACTGACAAGGACAGGCCTTACCCCAGTGGCGCGTGGCGCACCGTAAGCATGGAGGGGAATACCTGGTTAGTAAAAGAGAGAAAAAAGATTTTTTAAAAAAAATTTGGACCCCTTACCACAAATGAATTATAGTGTCTGCAAATCATATCAGCGGCGGGAAGACCCTTAGTAAATTGACTACTGTACCATGACGGCCGTGCGCACAGGTTCACCACTTTTTGCGGATGATCGGGCTCTAGGACCGGAACACGAGGCCTCCGCTGGACTAGCGGGATCAGAGACCACACTACACTAGACGTATCTTGAAGCTGAGAAGGTGATGATTTGGGGCAAGGTGGTAGGCAAGGTAGTATGGAGGAGGACAGATGGGGAAGGCGAAGAAGCCTGAGATTGCGTTGCATCGTCGAACAGCGCATGGAAAATTCGGCGGACTAGGCGCGAAAGCTTGATTTGACAATCCACGACCGCTCCCTAGTCAGAAGCCCTAGGCCCTAGTGTTGACGATATGCGGCTCGAGCCGCTGGTTGCATAGCTCCGTATGTACGCAAGCAATTAGCCAGTTAGACATTGGAGAGGGTCTTCTGGAGAGGGTCCTAGATCTGCGCCGAAGAGGTCATGGCTCGGTCACTCGAGCTGGACAACGGGCAGTCAACGGGGGGCAGCGCCAGTGGAGCAAGCAGAAGTGCCGTGTTGGAGACGGAGAGCAACGCCCACACACTCAGTCAGATCGGGAGAACGATGACGCTGGGGGCGGGCTACTTTAGTGTAGACGAGGTATGGCCGAATCGGCAAAAGGCCGAGGGTCATCGCTCATATGGAGGATTCAAGATTCGAGGCTATGACTTATCCTCTCTGCCTTAGCCGGCTGTGGAAACATGAACGAAGTTGCTGTAAGTGAAGTGACGAAATAAACATCCGTGCATTTTTGTAGCGTTTTTGGTATAGTATAGTAATACCGTAGTAGAGCAGAGTGACGCGGACTGTGGGCTAGTCGATGTAAGTAAGTGCTTAAGGTTAGATAGACAAGGCATGACAAGCTTTGCTAAGATATTCTGCATGAGCATTCGCGCCCTGCCAATACCTGCCAATAATTGTCTGCCGTATTCTGTCTTTACCTGATACCTGAGCAGCCTCACCACCATACCAAGCCAACAAGCTGAAGGTAAGGTGTTCCGGCAGAAAGCGTCGGCCGAGGTTAAGTGGCCAGCCAAGCAAAACAAGCGAAGCAGAATTATTACCTGAAGTCGAATATGTAGACAATCAAATATGACTAGGCTAGTTCGTTACCCCAAAACAACAAACATCGAGGATCGAATCCTACATGTATATTGGAGCACAACATACCCCACATGCCTGAAGAGGACTTGCCTTGGGCCCGAAGGTCCGCCCACACATCGTCATGTATTGTAGGTATGTAAATACGCAATGTACACTGCCGCGTCCGGCGTGGTGTGGTGTACATGGCAGCAGGCCGTAGTAGAAGCCGTGGGTGCGCCTCGTCTATCGGCAACCAAAGCTTCGATGTTGATCACCAAGTCGATAATGGTGGGGGGTCACACTTATAGTACCTGCGTGTGGGTAGAGATACCGAGATACCTTACCTGGGTGTAAGTGGCCGGGGGCAGAAGGGAACATCGTGAGTTGTCTGCTGTCCCCAGTCAGAACATCATCGCTTGTATGTAGATCTTCCGTCCAAGTCAGACTAACATAGTCCGTAGTACGCATATAATTACCTGTAGGTATACCTATACGGGTAGGCGCCTACTGTACCTAGCCCAGCGGCTTGATGTGCATATGTGCCACATGTCGGCCGGGGAAAATTATACCTTACACCATGCAGACTAGACGAGACGAGACGGATCCGTATGCCAGACATTGTATGCTAGACATTACGTATACGCTTGACATTGCATGCCAAACATCACTTCGCATCGACAAACCGTCGGCTGCCCTGAGAGACGCCGTTGTTGGTTGATCTCCGGTTTCCAGAAATAGGATGATCGCGTGATCTGTTCCGTTTCTTCATCGTGGTGAAAAAAATCAAGTATACAGGGTATACATGGTGTACAGGCCCCAGGGTGTACTACAGATGCACTGCTTATGAAGCTGAGAAAGCACTGGCTTGGCATGATAGTACAGCGAACCTCCACTGCAGAGCAGTTATAGCGAGGCTTGGCGCTAGTGCAACAGGCACAACATGTGCCTGACCAGGGCTAGGCCAGGTTGGCCTGCTGGCCGTTGATGCAACCCACCCAGGCGAATCATCCAGCTATCGGGGCTGGCTCATTTACTTATACGAAGCTATGCAGCTGTAGATGACTTGGCGAGGGGAAGGTTCACTGCTTCAGTGCTTCACTGCTTCTTCACCTGGCCTGGCTGGCCAGCGTGACTTCCCTCTGCAGCAGACCACTCTGGCCTAGAGGGGGGATCTTAGTGGGGGTGCAAGTGCTGAGTACCGTAAGTAGTGCTAGGCTAGGTAGCCTAAGGTAGGTACCTAAGGGAGATACAGAAAGTGCTACCTAAGGCAGGGAGTGCTGTGTGCAGGAAAAAAAGACCCCGCGGCTCGGCCCTACCGAGCTGGCGTGCGTGGAGCTCGTCGAGGCCCCACAGGCAAAAATTGCAAAGGTCGGGTTGGCAGTGGGCCAATGAGAAGGCGGGCTCGGCTGTCCACACTGCCGACCGGTATCGTCAGTCGCAAATCATGCCCCCGAGATCCCCCTCCAACGCCAATCCCCGTTACACTGCTGGACCTCCATTCTGCTCGGCCACTCAACACGCTCAGCGGCAGCCGGGGCTGCATGACCGCTGCTGCGTTGTAGTGCCGTCTTTCCCAATTTCGCCCTGTGATGCGAATTGCACGTTACTAATAGACGACATTTGAAACTACCCTACGAGATCGAAAGTAGACAGACAGTCTTGTTCTTATCCTCGCTGCCGTGACTGAGAGGAGAGAGAGGGTCACTCTGGAAATCTGCAATCTGCGCCACCGTCTGATCCAATTGGCTTATTAGACTTGCAGCGTGCACACAAAATTGCCGTCGGTCTTGATTCGCCCGGCCCAGCATTTCAGCATTTTTTTCATGACGCTGCACTGCGCTGCGGGCTGCTGACTTGACTTTCTGTCTGTCTGGCCGGAATCTGAGCCTTCACTACTTACTTACTTTTTTTTGTTTTTTTTGTTATTTCCATTTTCGATTTTTATTTTTATTTTTATTCCTATACCGTGTATGTTGGTTCTGGTTCTGGGCCTTTTGTGGCTCTGACGTTTCGACCACTCGCAATCTCCAACCAGCCTCTCTGATTGCTCGAGAGGCGTCTCTTTCACGGCTCTTGCGTGAAACTGAACTGCTTTTTCTTTCCGAATGCGCGCGTAAGGGCTCTACGCTACACCGTCTTTCAGGCTCGCAGTCCACACGGTACTGTCGATCTGCTTGTTCTGCCTGCCGGTCTTCGCCAACTTGTCCAGTGAACTCAACTCAACAACACCATCCATCCTCCTCGCGTTTCCGCTTACGTGGGGGAGTTTAGACGCCTCTCACTGGCTCACTCTCTCTCTCCCTCTCTACCTCTTTGTCTTGGTCTCTGTCTCTTGAGATAGATACCTTCACGGAGAGATAGACACCCAGCCTTAGCCTTGTGCCTGCCCAAGCATCCCGAGGCAACGCCAAGGCACGCCTAAAAGGACACGCCCAAAGACAGGACTCTGGTTCTTGTGGTTCCTGTGGTTCCTGTAAAGGTTACGAGCAGCATACCAGAAGCATACTAGAAGCAAAGCACACCGGCGGCATACCTGTGTTGCCGTTCTCGTTACGATACGGCTGCTTGTGCTCGTACTTGTGCTTGTGCTTGTGCTCTTGCTTCTGCTTCTGCATTTGCATTTTGCATATGTGTATTATATGCTCGAGGTCGCCGACCAGGTCCCAGATCGTCCAGCCGAGCCGCTGCCAGTCCGTCTGGCCTTGCCCTGACTCCCTCATCTCCCTCATCTCTGTCCTAATCTAGTCAGCACCCAATGCGAACTGCTTCAGAGGGCCCGGCTAGCTGCAGGAGCATCGATCATCCCGCATACCATCCCAGCCAGACCCCCCAGTGCCTTATCCGCCGCCGCGTGACGCCCTGAGAATAGCCCTCCTGCGCCTCCGCGTCACCGGTCCGTTCCCGCTGTCCCCAGTAGCCCCTACTGGGCACGCTCTGCTGAAGTCCCCCTCCCTCCCCACGATCTGTACGCAGGTCGTGGGCCCCAGCTGCCCGTCGGTTCCAAACTTGTCCGGCTTCTGTGGTACAAAAAACGCCTCTTTGGCACGGGGGCCTTGCCCATTGGCGCCTGCCCTGCTTGCCAATCCTGAATACGAGCAGACGCCCGTATCATAGCTTGTCTCTTGTCTCTTTAACTGCGTATGCTTGGGCTACTTGTGCTAAGGAGGGCCGTTGCACTACGGAAGCATACAGTGCCATTACACACGAGCTGCCCACGTCTCACCCACACGCGCTAAGTATAGTTCGACACGGGTTGCCAATTTTCTTTGATAATTCAGCCCTCGCTTCTCGAGTATTGGCCCGCTCTTTGCCTAGATCCCTCGTCACTGGCTAGCCTTCACGCCCCTACCCCCAGCTTCATTAATATCGTAACGCCCCAAAGAGCGGTGGGATCATAGATAGAGTAACTCCGAGGACTTGGTTGTGTCCGAACCCCGGTCTTCACAGCAAGTCCAGTTCAGGGTCGTGAAAGCTGCGTGCTTCCACGGGGTGTGGTTACGCCAGAAACGGACCGGGGCTTGCCCGGGGGCCTCTCGCTACGTGGACGCCAGGCCTGGGGCCATCTTGTATAAAACTAAGACAATATGCCAGGCGACGTTCAAGCCAACGGGGCTGACGTCTCAGACGCCATGTCAGACAACGATATGGAACCCGACGAAATCGATTCATCTGTTAAGCACGAGATCGACAGGATGGCCGAGCAGCACACCTCGCCTGAGGCTGGGACGGAGAATTCGACCGAGAGCAAGAAGAAGTACGATCCCAAGGACCCTCATCGTCCGAGGCGTAAAAAAGCAAGGCGTGCTTGCTATGCCTGTCAGCGGGCCCATCTGACGTGCGGTAAGTCTCAGCCTCCGCATGTAAATGCCGACAGCTCCATCAGCCTCCCCTTACTCCCTAACCCTCACCCCCACATGGCCCCCCACGGCATCCATCTCCGCTTCACGCAAAGCCCATATCCATCGCCCAGTCCCGAAATCGTCCTCATTGTTACTCACTGTCATCCTAGGAGATGAGCGACCTTGCATGAGATGCATCAAGCGCGGTCTTCAGGGCGCTTGTGAAGACGGGGTTCGAAAGAAGGCAAAATACCTCCATGATGCTCCTCCCGAGGCTCTCCGCCCAGTCTTGGGCCCGAACTACAATCCGAACCCCGGGTCCAAGGCAGCGAATGGCGGGCCGGTCACCAATGGCACCGCAGACGCCTCAGCATACTACTCACAGAGCGCAAATACGACAACCTACCCCCTGTACACAAATGGTGCGCAGAACGGGGTCAATGGCATATCAGACGGTTTGCCCTACGGCAACCAGCAGTCTCCTGTTACAAATGGGTACCAAGCCTCCAGCAATGGTAGACACATGAATGGAATTCCCGTCCATCATCAGGTATCCGCAGAGATGTCGAATCAGTTTTCCCCTGCTTTGTTCGATCCGAGCAACCCTGCGATCTTCAACTTTGACCTTGAGGGACTCAATTTTGGCAGCCACTACGGTGCACTCGAGTTTAGCATGCTCGGCCACATGTCATCTGGTGCTGCCGAGACACCACCGCGAGAAGCCATAGCGCAGCCTGGCAACGGCGACGTTGGGTACGGACCATCATCCATGTTCTCCAACGGAGCTGGTCATTATAATCAGCTTTACGATCAGGGTTTGGTTGACAACTTCATGAACATGGATCAAAACAACGCATACGCACAGGGCAATCTACAGCATGGCCTACCCCACGCCTATGCTGTTGCAGCGGCCGGTCCGACGCCTAGCAGTCTAGCTAGTCCCGGCACGGACAATACCTCTAGCCCTCAGCCGACAAACTACGGGTATGAGAAGTCGCCGAGTGTCGGCAGCTATACGCCAGCTAGCTCTCAGCCGATCGCGCAGCCACCTAGGCAAAAACCCAAGCCTACCAATCCTAATTCCCAGGTCAGGCTAGGCCCGCAGTCTATCCTATCCAAACGTAAGGATCCTTCTTCAATCTATGAGACGGTTAAAGAACCATATCCGTACTTGGCCGGGTTTCATAATTTGATCGCCCTTGTTCAGCGTCGATTTTCGCCCAACAAAACGCTGCGTATCGCCAAGTCGCTCGCTAGCATCCGGCCCTCGTTCATCGCATGCACGAGGAACCTTAATAGAGAGGATCTCATTTTCATGGAGAAATGTTTGCAACGTACGTTGTTTGAGTACGAGGATTTTATGGGACATTGCTCTGCTCCGACCATCGTATGTCGAAGAACGGGAGAAGTGGCAGCTGTGAACAAAGAATTCATCGCTCTCACTGGCTGGACGAAGGGCATACTGCTTGGTAAAGAGCCCAACTTGAACGTCAATTTGGGCCGGTCCGGATCGGAATCGGGAAGCCTACCCAGCAAATCTGAATTCACTACCCCCAGACTCATGACCATTCAACCGGACATCGTTAAACCTTCGGAGGGAGCCGCCCAATCTGCCTTCATTGCCGAGTTTATGGATGACGATAGCGTGATCCAGTTCTACGAAGACTTTGCGCAACTGGCTTTCGGCGATAGCCGAGGCCATGTGACCAGAAAATGCCGTCTGCTCAAGTATCGAACCAAAGAGATGAACGAAGCATTGGCGAACGATGAGTCGCCGCTGAAGCACGCTCGGAACAGTATTCTTAGCAACAGAGTCACCAAGATCGACGGCGAGCATGGTATTTCCCGGCTGGAGAGAGACGGCAAGATTGATTGCACCTTTTGCTGGACCATCAAGCGTGACGTCTTCGATATACCCATGCTCATTGTCATGAATGTAAGTTGCCAGACGCTCACACGCTCTTACCCCTGAACTAGGTAGTAGACTGAGACTGACTTTATACGTAGTTTCTGCCTTGCTATTATCGTGACCAAGATCAGCTCGCCGTCTAAACTAGGCTGCTGCCCATCTTCTTTTTCTCTCTCTCGTATAGTGCGCTGCTTTCCGATAGATCTCCTCGTCAGTTATATATCCCATGGGACACGGTTTCCACTTGAAATGGGCATAGGCGGCGTTCTGGATGGGGCTCATTTAGAGTTCTTCTCCCGCGGGAGCTGGTCATCTTACTCATGTACTTTTCTTCCCGTCTTGCATCGGGTCATGTTTTTTCTTTAATTTACCATCGGATAGAGTAAACGAGAGAGGGCAAACACGAATTCACGATCTCAGGTTACGGATAGAAAACGGTCAGAGTCTTCTTCTGCGGTCCCAACTGTGATAGGATATCTTTTTATCAATAATTTCTCTATATCTCTATTTATGCGCTTAGGTGCATGCATGCTCTTGCCACCCAAACTGCCGCCAAAATAAAACGCCTTGCTTATCCGGCTCTATATATGCAAGACTTACGCCAAACAGACGCTCCGTGAAGAAGCCGTTATCTCGGCGAAAAATGTGTAGATACATGCTGCTTGCCCATTTCTGCGGGCGGTCTATTCCTCCAAGGGTGATGTATATAAGTAGGCAGGGATATGCCTGTATCTTGTATAATCGATCAAATTTATACCCATCCGTAACGTATGCAATTGAAGAATCTTCCTCCTTTTCTCTTCTTTCTTAGTTTCTCTTTCCGGAGAAAACGATAAGAAGAGTGTAAGAAAGTGAAAGAAAATCAGCGCACAAGCCAAGAACCATCCAGCTCGCCCGCGGCGCCGCCATCGACGCCCTGCAGCGGAGTCCAAGCGGGGCGCGCGAGGCTCTGGCGCGCGACGTCGCAGTCGATCTGGATGTCCTCGACCAGTGCTTCAAGCCCGCTGTAGTCCTTCTCGTCGCGCACGAAGCCCAGGATCAGCAGGCGCATGGGCGCGCCGTAGAAGTCGGCGCCGAACCCCCGCAGCACGTGCACCTCGGCCGACCGCACGCGGTTCTTGTAGAACGGGTTGTACCCGATCGACATGACCATGGGGTAGATCTGGAACCGGGCCACTGCTGTTTCTGTTTCTGTTGTTGTTGTAGTCGTTGTGTTCGCTTCTGGGGCGGGTGTTGTGGTGTTGGGGGTTGTGGAAGTGTTATCGTGACTTGTGTCGGCGTTTGCGTTGTTGTTGTTGGCGTCGGGATGCGTCTGGGGCAGGGCCAGCGACGCCCAGCCGAAGTACACGCCGGACCGCGCGTCTGCGATCCAGGGTGTAACTGCGTCGTCGACGGGCAGGTTCGCGGTCGGGATGCCCAGCTCTTTCGACCCGCGCCCGAAGCCGGCGATCACGGCACCCTCCATGCGCAGCGGGAACGGCGGCTCGGGCCCCGCGTCCCCGTACAGAATGCGCGGCCGCGCCGCCGACGAAGACTCTGCCATTTGTCTTGTGTGTATTCGTGCCGCCTTCGGGATTTTCGGCCCACGGAATAGGAAAGGTATGTGGTGAAGAGGGCAAGAGTTGGGTAGGTATCTAGATATTAGGTACGTGAGATGGGATTTTTTGAGATGCATGACACTTGGGTAGAATTAGTTCAGGTACGGAAAGACTGCCATGGAATTTCCATACGGCACCTTCCGATAGCAGAGCAAGGTGGGGGTGGGGAAAGACCCGTTTCATGCATGAGCTTTATAGAAGCATAAGATGGACGATGGGATGGGTGGAAGGCGCCTACTTAGGAACCTAACCTAGCCGAGTATCTATCGCCCTACTCTGCCGCCTGCTCTTCCCGGCAGGTCCGTGTTGTAGTAATCAGGAAAACATGAGATGGTTTCAACTTCCCCATTATTCGTTGAAATTTTATCTATGACATTTACATTGTTCCTGCTTTTAATTATCTATGTAATTGGCCTATTTTATCAAGGACTTATGACATATGTTTTCTCGACGAGCTGCCACCTACCATGTCCAGTTTATCAGTCAAGTCAGGTCCGATTCCGACCAGCGCTAATAATTCTCGCTAGTAGCTCGATTCTGCCATGTTGGCAACCGAATCATCGAGAGCATCAAGTTACTATGACAGTTCATCACAGTTTCTAACACTATCCACGCGTCCTCATTCGTCATCTGTCATATTTTAGTTTATTGTCGCCTAGGTAACGATGGCTGATAAATGAGCTAAACAGCGAATACCAATAGCGCTGTCAGGAATCGAACCTAACTCCTATTTAGTAGACACACCAGTACTGATACCTACCATAGCCAGGTCAAATAGTGAGTTGGGCTCGATTCTTAACAGCGCTATTGGTATTCGCTTTTGGCTCATTTCTGATATACTTCGATTTTTTTAACACCTAATTATACTTCTTAAGGTTCGTCAATTGACCCTGGGGTATACCTGCGTGGCCTTCAAGAGCCTAATCATATAAGGTTGACATGGAAAGAAGCTTCTGTCATACGTGTCAGCAGGCATATACTTTTTCAGCTTACTTTAGTGACAGCTGTCAGTCTGCAATACCTTGTATTCGGGACTTTAATACCTTACGTAATTAAGCTCCTGTCACAGAAGCATGTCGAGAGCTTTCCTGATGCCCTGGTTTGCGTGTAGTTCTTCACCTCGGCATGTGCCGGTCCTCCCTCGGCTCCTCGCCTGGTAGACCATGCTTGTTTCTCCGAGAATCCGAGGCTCGAAGCCGGCTAAAGTCCATGGCGTTCGATGATTATACTGTGCAATCTAGTATTTCACCAACACAAACAATTACCCCTCCACTCCGTCCTAGAGGATTGAACACTCGAAAATTCCTCTAGGGCCAGCTGTGCTTTGGTTCCCACTGCCGGATGAATGATTGATACTGTCCAGTTGCTAGTCCCTGTATCCTCACAACAAAAGTCGTTTAGTAAATTTTATCAGAAGTATCGGCCCTTCCGATTAGTAGAGACCTATGATTACCTAAGACTAAGGCCGACTATGCGGTCTTAGAGGCGAATACACGGCTTTGGGCCGCGATGTCTCAAGAACCCTGTACCCTGTAAAGTCCCTAGAGCTCTACGAGGCGGTCTGGCCGAGAGTGACATCGGCGGTAACTTGCGGTAAGAAATGATAATACCAGAATAGTCCGTCTTCGTTACCACCTCGTGCTGTTTCCGAGTAATTCGTAGTAGTTTCGAGCACACAAAAGCATTGAAGAAAGTGGTATCGCACACAGAGAGAGCAAAAAAATATATAGCCTTGTACTAGGACTACCATGCGGTTTATGGGTTCGTCTACCGTCTCGTGGCGAACGAGAATTAAAATTGAAGACAAATTAATTTTAATCTGGTACCGCGAAGGACTTTACTCTAGGTACTTAGACACATGAACATTTAATCCGTCGGAGCTAGTAGCTGTTTTGCAGCCTCGAAGTCGCCAGAAGCGCACTATGTCCGCCGAGGCGAGTGCCGTTGTGATTGTGTTCATTTTTTGTGTTACATTGTCATTCAGCCCTTGCAGAGACTACGGAGGGTGGTACTGCTTATGCATATACTCCGATGGGAGCTGTGCCGACGTGTCTCGTGAAGAGATCCTGCACTCTCGTTACCGCAAGTTTGTACACCCAATTGGGTCATGCTATCAGTGTAGCACAGCATTCAGTCCGACCGCATCTAGTCACTCGTATCTCATCCCTTAACAGCTCCTTAGCTCTGAGGTCTCATTATTACAGCGACGTCCCAGAAAAATCTCTGTGGCTCTCACAAAAACGAGGGAGAACATCAGGAATACGAATAACTATTTGATCAGCGGCAAACTGATGTAAGATTTGGAGCCATATCATGTAAATAGACATGAGCCGGGTTAGATCAGGACCTATATCGAGCACCACTATCGTTGCTATACCCGTGTTTGCGATTTCTGTCACTCGGACTTATGAGGACCAGTAATGTATCGTAAACTTATCGTTTGCGCGTGTCATAGATCAAACCATCATTCTTCAGGGCGCAAGGATGTTCCTTCGTGGTGATATATCAATATTGGCACAATTTATACTCTGATCTATAAAAAGCTGTTTCTCACCAACCTAGAATCGTGAAACTGATACTCGGCTCCTACATCTTGCCAAGAGCCCTAGACAACACACGCCCATCATCTAATTTGCAACAGACAAACTTTTCCCGATAACTTCTGACAGCTATGTGTATGGCAATCCAAATCAACCACATATGCTTTATGTGTGACGTGGTTGCATCCGAGAGTTTTCGAAGAACACGGAAATGCAACAACGTTATCGCAGGGCGTCCATGTGATGGCCTACAGATCAATACTTCTGAGAATCCTAAAGACTCTGACTGTGGAGGCCACGCGGCTCCTGTCATCGTCAAAGGTAAATATAATTTGGGGATAGGTTAACGTTCATGGGTATTTCACTACTAACACTGTTCAATTCAGTGAAGATCACCCGCACAATCGATTACTACACCGAATGAATTGTAACGTGGCAAGACTTCGAGACTGGCCTACAACATTACCCTACGATCATGGTGTTGTAAAGTTAGGCGCCCAGGGGTGTACACATACTTATCACTATAGCTCATGATTGAAGCCGTGACAATAATCATATCTATACCGCTTCTCATTCATACATGCTAATGCTCGGGTGATTGTGGACATGCCATTGGTTCCGAAATTGGCTACCCATCTTGGTTGTGATGATATCGCATTACTACTCAGAAGTAATAAGATACTGCTGTTCTTTGCGTATTTATGACCACCCAAGCCTTTTTTTGAGACTCGAGTCATATATAGATAGATAGTATGTCGATCGCCTGGAATTATAGTGGTCAGTGATCAAGTCGAAGGAGTGCTCGATGGTAGAGCATAATACAGTGAGTCTTGATCCTGCTTAAAGACGGCTATAATGATCTGGTACAATAAAAGATACAACACAAAAGATTTCAGTACTGAGACACTTGTTCTTAAATACACACTGCAGATTATCTTGTTAGGTCGCCGAAATATTTCATATTTCACGTCAAACCATTAGCGCGAAAGTCTAGAGTATTTTCACCAGATTAAAATATGTTGTAGTTAGTTCTTTTATTGACAAGATGATTTTTAGAACAGACATTTAAGGATGTAGTACTTGAACGGATCGGTGCGCATATATCTATGTCCCCAATTTTCATTCTGTCAGCCGCCATATTTGTAACTTAGTTCCAGGTTGGCTTCAAAATAAGAATAAAAACATATTGAAGGTAAGGCTTCAAGTGGTTAGTAAATCCGGTCCAAATTCTTTCCATGTGTAATCCATTCCTCTAGTCAGCATGCACTAATTATTATGTTAATACTACGACTCCTTATTGATCCAGTCCTTTTGCCAGTGAAGAAGGATGTCAAGGCTCAGCCCACTCGTGGTGAACAAATACATGTCGAGAACAGGCTTACTGCCACCTTCCTAACTTGACTAAACATTGTCATGCGTCCGACTAGAGTAATATTTTCTTTCATCTAACTAACCGTGATGTTGATATGTAATGTTTTTAGAACTTCACAGGGTATAATTAGTTAGAACAATGATTATCCTTACCGCATCAATGAACAGATACTTGACTTGGAAGTGGTTGCTCAGCAGCACCAGCCTCTTTAGCATCGTTTGGGGCGTGTTTGGAAACTGCGAGTGCACTTTTATAGGCTTCGGAGATTTCTCTGCTTTGAGAGAGAGGTTTGATGGATAAATAGTGTTCCGTGCTGCCTCCCATTGCTCTGTCCTTTATGTTAGACTAGCATTGTGTAACAGTAGGTCAGTCCTTCCTCTAGTATAGCAGTAAGAACTTCGGAGTAATTGCTAATTTCTACACTGTACCTCCAAATAAGTAAGCAGACAATGGCACACTAGCAGAAGGAACGTCCATCCAGTATATCGGAAAAGACAGGTCCACCCAGCAGTCCCTCCTAATACAAATGTACAGCGGCGCGTCGAATTACATGGTATCGATTGTATATTTTAAAAAATCTATCAGAGATGATCGAATCATTTAGAAGGCTATCCGTTCACTTGCATGAATTTCTTTAGCGTCGAATGCCAAAGGGGCAACAACAGCAACAACAACAAAAACAACAAAAACAATAAAGCAAACCACCGTCGACAATCACCATCTCTTACTTCTGTGTTCACTGCCCAAACTTCAGGGCTGCTGTTTGCGATATATAGCATGCAGTACATACTTTGGTGCCTCGGCCCAAGCAGTGGTACCTACCCCAAACGTTGCTTCACATCTAAAAAGTAAATACTGAGATAAACATTTCCTGTTCAAGGCATATTTACCTTCCTATTTCATAGTATATAAAAGCGGCACGGTGTGTCCATATCCAGAGACTACTAATTGGGAGTTAGGTTCGATTCCTAACAGTGCTATTGGTATTTGCTAGGTTAGTTAACTCATTTATAATAATATGTGTCAGTTTTGAGTTTATTTAGAGTACACGTCAGCTGTCATGTGTCAAATTATAAATTAGATTCGCACGATTTCGTTGGCTCTCTAGAAAAAAGCTGATCGCGTCCATCGACGCTGACTGTCCCGCAGTGATACTTTAGGTACACTCGCACACAATACTAACTTCATAACAAAAAATATGATATCACAAGATATTTTCCATTAGAAGGCGCAATATAGTTACTGATGAATGTAAACAAACAATCACTCCTGGACATCAGTGTTTATAAGGATGGCACTGGCTCCCGGATTCTTCCCACTCTCTCCATCTTATCTCCCTCATCAGAACATGTTCGTTACGGCATACATCTTCAGCGAACATTGTTAATATCCGCTAAATACAGTATAACAATTTTATTGATATACTCATATATCGGAATATATCTTCCATCTCATCGGTACTTAACAGGGCTACAATGGCTTCAAAAGTCCGCGGCTCGGGGCCTCGTCGGCCAGCTCAAAGTCAGCAGGGTCAGCAGAAATGCCCTGCTACCTCAAAGCCAGCCTACAAATGGGAGCTTGGCGATATCGCTTTTCTCAAGCGAGCTGAAGAGTTCAGCCAAGATGAGAGAGAGAAATATTTGCAAACGGGTCGCATTTTCTCGAAGGCAACATGCCATCCAGTCATTGTCCTCGGTCGTTCGGAAGATTCAAAATATTACATCGTCACGACAGTATCTGCATACTCGGATGATGCAAAAGGCGAGAACCCCCCATGGCGTCAAAAGCAGCACCAACAGCGCAAGAAGATCGATGGTTTCCGTGCTTTTAAAGGATCCTGCCGGCCAAATCCACATTACAAATTCCTCGAACTTGCAGATGGCAAGGAATGGCCCAAGCCAAAAACGTCTTGGGTCTATATCCACCTCCCAATGCTTGTGCCGGCATCGACCCTCATCCAATTTACCAAGGCAAAGGGTCAGCAGCTACGTATGGCCACTGAGAGCCTTGGAGATCTTCTCAGCCATATGGATGCCAAGGCGGACGAATTCAAGAGAGCGAAACGGGAGATGCAAAGGGTCACTGCCCCAATTAATCAGGGGCCGCCAGCCCAGCAAAACAGGGCACAAAAGTCAAAACAGTAATGGTCCCAAGCCGTACTGTGAAAGCATAACCCGTTTCATCGCACGCGGTCTGCTTACATTTTTGGACGGCGGTCCTTGGTATACACCTGACCAGACTTCCCACGAAGCACATTCTCCGGTGAAGAAACTCGAAATGAGTTCATCTGAGCACAAATGCTATGGCTCGGGCCATCAAAGCGGCCATCAAAGCGGTAGACAGGCATAGCCTGTATGGTGGAAATGAGAACTCATCGGCCTATCTTACAACTGCCCAAACTGTCCTTTAGGACACCACCGGTCAACAACCCCGGTCGAAAGTCAATACAGCAGAGTACAACAACACTCCATGGGCCTTCAACCCTATACTGGATCACGGGATCGCCCAAAACCTCGAGAACACCCTCTACATAGAATAGGGATGTGGACACGTCAGATGTTCCAAAACCTTGTGCGAAAACTCTAGCCAACGGCGCACAGCACACACACAGAGGCCTCAGACAAATACCAGCATCACAGCCAACGCTTCCGACCCGATCCGTAGTGTCCAAAACACTATAACGGAAGCAAATCAAAACGCTGAATCGAAAGGACCTACGAAATGATTGGTTCTACGAAACAACAGGCTATTGCCGATTTGACCGCCCCTACAATCAAGGGGCCGGTTCGCCGCGCGCTCGAGCGTGCAGGGTTTTTCCTCCGTCACCTCACTTTTCCACCTCCCACGAAGGGGGTGGTTTTTCGTGGTGGTCGGGAGGTTTTTTAACCCAGCCACCGTCCCTGGTGGTGCCTATAGGGCTGGCCGGAAGGAGAGGAGGATTGCGTTGATTTATTTCCTGTTGGGAGGATTTATAACGCTGTGGTTATAACCACCTGTTTGCGTATGTGTAAGGATATTGAGGTGTCTGATGGATTATTTGGGGTATCCGGAAAGTCACTGATCAATATACTGTGGCATAAACCACAACCATGCCTGCAACCTATGCAGATAGACTTCTTTTCGCTCTGTGATGATCCCTAAGCCTTAAAATTTCCTCGAATCCTAGTGCGCTACAATGGTCTACCGCTACCCTTCGTAGTCTCTTTTCGAAAACGGCTGGATAGCTAGCTCAGCCTAGCTGGACTTGCCTTTGCCTAACCTCTTACAAACATGTTACTATGTCGCTTTATGTGATGTGCCTCACATCGCACACGTGCATGTGTCTTGCTTGATGATACGACACTTCTTCCGCTAGTAGACGCTCACAAAGAAGTTGTCATGACTTGATTGATGAATTATTTTGTATAATTAATGCAGAGCAATACTTGTTCTCCGGGAAGCTTTCAGATCAGCAGGCCTCTTAGGAGATCATAACAGCGTTCCGTCCAGCTCGATATCAACCTTCTCATTGTAGAAGCATAACGTCCCTGCAATCGTCACACACTCCATTTTCGGGTTCTTATAATACCAAACGACATCCTTGTACTCTTTCTCTCCTCCCTTCCCATCCTTAAGCACAACGTCGTAGTAGTTCGCTTCACCCTTATAAGGACACGCCGTGACAGTCTTGCTCTCGCGCAGGAATTCCGCCTTTACGCTCGTGGCGGGTAAGTAGAACCTGACAGGCAGACCCGTCTCATATAATTGGAAACTTGCCCCCGCGCTTGCGACTTCCGTGCCGTTGATGAGCACGCGAACAGGCCGCGATGAGTAAAACACGTCAACTCTCTTGAATGGATCTTTGATATGGACGTCTACACGGACATCCTCTTCGAACCACGCGTCCACGGCGCCAAACTCCACGCGTACGAGACCTGCGAGTGCTTTGCCCTTGTCTGGTGTGGTGGCAACAACATCTGCGAAGACGATGACTCGATCTGTGGATTTTCCGCCGGCGTGAAGAGTTGCAAGACCGTAGTAGCCTACGTAGCTAGCATCAGGAGCTTCCAGCACGCCGTTCGCAAACGCGGCCAGTGGCACATAGTATGTTGGATAATATGGATGTTCCCAGACATACACTGCCGCCGTCGTGTCTGCGACGTATTGGCCGCCAAGCTGGATGCGCACGCGCTTCGGTGCTGCCGGCAACGTCCGGACCGGTCCATCCGTGAGCAAGGAGCACGCAAGCTCATCTAGGTTCTTGGGCGGCGGTGGCATTACTTCGGTGTGTTCTTTGATATGCTCGATTCCGAATTCTAGATGTAGTAAAATAATCGATACTAAGGCGTCGGTAGCATATGCATGATACAAGCTGTACCTATAGGTATGAATTGAACGGTTCAATTACAAACATGAGTTACGTAATATATGATGCACTTCCCAATGAAGTACGAAAGATTACAAATGAAAGGGCTTGGACAGCGGCAGGAATGAAGGTGCCACGTGGGAATGCTTAGGAAGCTCCAGGCATGCTGCAACGCGGGGTACTGCAGCTAATATTGAGGCAAGGGAAGCGCTGTCCCAAGAACACACCAAATGCAGACAGACAACAATTTCTATTTGTATCGAGAAGCTTAACTAGATTCATATCATGTTCTAGGCCAGTTTAATTTCTATCTCATTTAGAATCACTTCGTGCAGTGAGGCGCTAGAACGATTTTCAAGTTAGAACGTGCTTTCAGGTGCTAAAGCTCCTGCACGCTGTATTATGTCTTACCACGCCATAGTACGCCGTGTAGACAGGAAGTATTCATTCCCCCTCAAAATGCATTCCAGTGGACGTCTAGCGCTGGATAATACCATCTAAGCTCTTGGGCCTTGGGCACCTACAAACTGGCTCGCCTAAATAAAGGTCTCTTGTATGTAGGTTAGTATCGTTACGAATTATGCGTATTATTAATCCAAATTACCGGCCATGAATTCTGCCTGGCCAATTGGCCACTATATTCCGAAGCAGTACTGCAGCTCAGGGGGCCACTCCAATCATGGTCCATATATTCACTAGATACTTACTTGATGCGCCGGCATTCGTACATAATTTACTACCTAGGTATCATATGGGCCCCGACATAGGGAAGGCTACTGGCTGTATACGAATCAAGATAGTAATAATAATAATAATAATAATAATAATAATAATAATAATAATAATAATAATAATAATAATAATAATAATAATAATAATAATAATAATAATAATA